>JAKSZP010014583.1:0-176296 GCA_022478985.1 Massospora cicadina
CTCCATGCCGGTAGAAAACTTTTTATAGTTTTTCACTGTTGGTTTGAGCTGCTGATTTTTGTCAATCAAATCCAAGTCAGTTTTAGTTCCTACCAATACTTCATCCAGGTTTTTTGTTTTTTTCCACAAAAATTTTCTCATCCTGTGAGGCCCCAATCCCCTCTACTGGTTGAGGTTCAGTTGGGAATATTCCTGACACTGCTGTTCTCAGCATTAGGCCTTGCTCCCTGAAGGTGTCTCTTGTCAGCTGGTTGTTAGCGGTCACTGATCCTAGGGAGTTGACCCCATTATCCGCGCTAGTCACAAGGGCCTCATGACCCATTGACACGTTTACATGTTTCATTGTTGTTTGTACCACCAGATCATTACTTGACATACACGTGTTATATTGCCCTTCCCCATTTCTAGTCATGTAAGGGCTTGGGTCAGCGGGAAGTTCATTAGATGGTACATCCATCATAGCATCCTTTGTATTATTGTTAATTAATATTGGTGCATGAAAGTCATCCATTTCTATGTGCTGCGCACAGATGGGCGGATTGACTTTCCTATGCTTGGGTGGTTGGCCATTGTTCACTGCTCTATAATTGCAGTGCACACTGGCAATTGGTTGCTGTAAGTCTCGGGGAGTGTCCTTTGGCTCTCGATTGAGCTATCTTTCTGTTCCCAAGTAAGAAAACACCGAAGAGGATGGCAGTACCCCTCATCACCCAAGGTGATCTCGCCCACATAGTTGATAAGCAATAGGTGACAGCTCGTCCAATTCAGATCCCACTCCCAATTTCCTCACTCACCTCAGCAGAACTGTTGCAGGGAATCAGTGAAATCTGTGCCAAGATTATCAAACTGAAATCAGTCAGATCCAATTTGGGTGGCAATTGGGCTGATGGCTGAAATTTGAATGGTTGTAAAAGCATGAAGAATGAAACATCAGCTGGATCACCTGATGGTTTTGATTTGACCCCAAAATTAGCAGAACAAATATTGGGCGCCATTGCCAAGAGTTTGAAACCCTCCAATAGTAATTCAGGCGTTTCGCCTGATAAGCCTCTATTGACTGAACAAATGGTTAATTGACCAAGCGTGGGTGGGTTGGCCGTTCTGAACCTGTTCCCAACCAAATGGTCCCATCTCTATATTGGATGGCCTTGGGGGATTCCCGTCACTCATTGGGCCAAACACTGTTGTGCTAACCATTGGAAACATAATTGACCCCTAGTCCAGACGTTTGAGGTTGAACTGACAGAGACTCAGCCCGCTGCCAAATTTTGCGATGATGGTTCCCAAAGAATAAACCCCTTCTACCATCCAATTCACCGATTAGGCCAAATTTGTGGATCCTGACCACATTTTCACCAATCGACCACTATTTAATCAGTTGCAAGGCACTGAGAAGATTGTTGGTCAATTTTTATTACTTTATTTCCCAAATAAAAATTTTATTGAAAAACCCCAAATTTTTATCTCCCTCCTTTCAACCACATTCCATATGGTGTTTGCCTGGTGGTCTGCCACTCCACACTCTGGGTGGGCCTTACCAATTCTCTTGGTTACTAGGATTCCCTCTATCGCCAATTGGGCTTGACAAGTCCAAAATTTTTGGCTCTACAACCCAGTTCTCATGACCTTTTAGTAGCAATATACAGGGATTTTATGGCCCTATGTTTGCCAACTACAAGAGAAGATTCACCTCTCTTTTACCCCCAACAAAATGGTCTTAACAACCAAGAATCTCGCAGTAACTATCCCAGTAGTTTCCACCCCTATTAGCAGAACCCCTGGGTCCAAAATCTATTTGGTGTGGTTTACTGTTGGGATACTCCTAATCCTGACATTTCGCCACCATTTTGTGGTATCCTATTTCCCAGCTCCATATCAAGTCGTACAGTCAGCAATGCCTCTGGCATTCTGGCTTGCTTTCTGGATGCTTATGCACCCTGACTGGCAGGCCAGTCTAAACTTCTTCTGCCATTTCCATGGCAGTTGCTCTCTCAATTCTTGTTCAGTTCACTTTTTGATTTAAAAAGTGATGTATGTGAGAGAGAAAAAAGTCGTGAGCTGATTATGCTAGAGGAGGTGTTTAAAAAATCAATTGTTTTTGATTCAAAGTTTTGATTTAGATTAACTTATAAAGAGCTAAATAACCACTTACCACTAATTGCTTAACAAAACCATCTAAAATATTGAATCAACCAAATATCTAACTGCTCATTTGTAACATTAAACCAATTTTCACTAGTGCACATAAATGATTTTCAGTTGTTGCACATAAAACTTTTTATATTACTATGAAAATAATAATTTTTAAAATTCATAAACCTTCTCCATGAAAAATACTTATATGTGCAAACTTTCATGGTGATCAGTCAAATGGTGTTGGAGTCTATAAATTACAAATATATATACAGGTGTACAACATCCATTTTTAAACATAGATTAAGTATATTAGGATAATCAGAGCAAAGCTTTTCTTTCCTATTACTATCACTTATTAGAAAACAATTCAATTCAAACAGAACAAGTTGATAATCAATACCAGATGAGATGAGCACATTTAATAAAGAAGGAAAGAGTTGGGCAAATGCAGTAAAGGGTAGCAGGCCTGGATCTGCACTGCAAAAGGCATTAAGTGCACAGGAGTAAACAAGAACCAAAGCAAAAATAAAAACTCAAGGTGGTGCTTTCCATGGGATTTATGGAATTTTTAGTAAAATACTGCAGCTACATGGAAGTGACACTCAAAAGCTATCATTGGTTGAACATGGGATCCATGTGTTTTTGGGCACAGAGGTACCAGCAATGTGAGAAAAGTTTGGCAAAGCCCAACCAAAATTATTCCTGCAAGCTGTGTACATGACAACCCATACTATCCGCTGTGGTTGGGTGGATATTGGGTTTGAGACAGCAGAGGAAGCAAATGAAGCTTTGAAGGTCATAGTGGTGATTGACCTTCCCAATGGCCAACATTTAGTATTGACCAAACGTACACATTATACAGAATCCAAAGATATTTTTATAATTTTTGACTACCTTCTGACTACATTGGCACACACAGTAGTCAAACAACATCTCTGAGAATAATTGGAATCCTATGGAGAAATCAAAAATTTTAAGATGCAAAGATTTCAGTTGATGATGACCCTTAGCACAGATAAGGCAGTAGCAATAGTTTCCCCAAACCTGGAGGTAGCAGAGGATCTCACAAAAATCCCTTGCATCACCTCTATTATAATTGGTATGAAAAAATCCCAATTATTCCATGCTACAGTGGAGAGTGCACCACCTATATACAACCACTGTCAGGCCTTTAGGCACAAGATTCATGATTGTCCCATAAAAGGAGGCCTAAGAGAAATGTAATCCTTTGAGGAAGAAATGGGTGAAGATGACTCAGAATATGCCAAAACCACTGATACCACACAAGCATTCAACTGGGGAGAATTCAGAAAATAAAAAATTATTGACCCAATTTCCCCAAAGGAATTGAAAATGGCCAAACAGGATCACAAGCTGGCCACATCCAAGGCAAAAACATTGCCAGAATCATCCATCTTACCTGAACAGATTCAGAAAGACATGGAAGAACAAGCAATAATGATCCAAATCAAATTCAACAGAAAACTAATCAACCAATCAAAACAAACAGGATTTGGTGGAACCCAATTTGGAAACAAATTCATCAGCGCAGGGTATTGGCACATCCCCCAACATTATGAATTATAACCCAAATGGGGTTGAAAATTAACAATTGAATGTGTCAGACAAAACTGTACCCAATGAGAACACACATGTGCACCATAATGATAAATTGAAAGCAAACAAAGGCAAGAAAGGAACCAAAATAGCAGTAGTGAAAGGGTCAGAATATACCCCAATACCTACTCATCATTATGGCACCCACAGTAAGGATGCAAAGGTGACCAAAGAGGGAGAGGTAGTAGGGCCAGGGGGCTCTGCTAACTGCTCCTGAGGCACACTGGGCGTCTCAGTAGAGATAGGGACGCTGAACATAGCAGGATTCAAGGCCTTAACATCCTGGTCAAAGAAGTTAAGTCTTCTGAAAAACCCATCTGTGGATATTCTGGCAGTGCAGAAAACCCAATGTTCACAGGGAAAGGAGGAAGCATGGGTAAACATGCTCCTTCCAACAATATCATTTTAATCACACCACTGTGGGTGGACAGTACATGTGATTAAAGAATTTAAATTCATTAATAATTATTCATTTTTGGTCAGCTGTGTACTAGCTATAACCTTCTCATGATATGAAGAGGTGCACACAATAGCCAGTATGTATGCACCAAACAGTGCAACTGAGCGATGAGAGTTTCTATTAGCTTTGACACACCTTCATCTTCCAGCATACACTTTTGTTATGGGAGACATGAACTTCTGGAATAACCCAAACACTGACCAATGGCCACACACAACAGAGATACCACAAGTGCATGTGGAACTTTGCATGTTAAAAGCCATCTTGGGCCTATATGATCCTTACCTAAATGGTTACCTATCCTGCAGAACATGACATGCCCACATGTGCACAATGATAAACTTATTTCTATGTCACAAATAGACTTAATAATTGCACCACTAATTTTTCAACACCAACTTTATAAATTTAAAACTACAAAAATTGAATTCTCTGACCATTGGCTAGTTTCAGTGTTTTCCCACTGACAAAAACAATTATCTAAGCACCTAGATGGTGCAGAATACACACAGAAAATTTAGCCAAATTGGAATTTCACTTCTGGGTGGAGTAAATATCTTCGACAATAGATTTTCAAACACATTTTTGCTCAGACCCACTAATTACCTTAAAAAAACTTCAAAAAATAACAATACAACAATTTAAACACACAGCATCAAGAAATACAGAGCAGCTTCAGCCATCATAAATTGCGCTTTGGCTTAAATTGATCAACTGTAAAAAAATGTCCCATGCACAGGATACAGCCCTGGATAGGGATGTGAATGGGCAGAGGTTTCCACACAATTAAACACCTTGATACAAGGACACTAACACCAGGTTTATGTTCAACTTTGAGCAAAAAATCTAAAAGATGGGGAATCTTGTTAAGTTATTTTTTTGGCAATTTTACACCCAAAAGAACATGGTAGCCTGCACACAGTTCCAATAACTGGATAAATCCATAGCAGAAACACTCGAGGAAGTCATGACCAAAGTACACAGGTTTTATATAAATTTATATAAATCCAATCTGGTCAAACCAGAAAAAATTGAAAAACCCTCACCAATGCACATATTGGAACTGTGGCTTAAACTATTAATTTAATTAACTTAATAATGCATAAAGAATTTAAGGAAGCAGTGCATGGTGCACTTTGAGGGAAATGTCCTGTACCTGATGGGCTTCCCTATATATTTTATAAAAAATATTTTAGTAACATTTCTAACATTCTTTTACCTTCTATGAATAAGTGCATTATGGAAACATGCCTTCTACCTGGAGGCAAATAAGCATACACAGTCACTCTTTTCAAGAAAAAAGATATACTAAACCTATTCAATTAGCACCCAATTCATCTAACTAATACTGACATTGAACTTTTCACAAAAATTATAGCCAAATAATTAGAGTAAATTGCAACTGAGGTGATATCCCCATCACAATATGTATTTTTCCCAAGAAGATCCATATGGGACAATATTCACACAGTTGCAAATATCTGCTGATCCAAAACCTCTGGAGCACTTGTCTTTTTAGATCAACAGAAGGTATATGACAGGGTGAATTAGATTTATCTTAGGGACTGCCTCCAAAAACTCAAACTCCTAAATAAGTTTATAAACTAGGTGATGCTGTTCACTGAGTCAGCCACCATGGCTGTGCATGGTGCAGGTTTTTTAACTAACTCAGTTTTTCCACAGAGGGGACTCAAACAAGGGGACCCTCTAAGCTCTCTACTATACAAGTTTAGTCTGGATCCTCTTATCAGAAATAAAAATACCCTCATCAATGGAATCAATGTCTATGGCCAGTCATCAGTCAAGCTGATGACTTTTGCTGACAACTATGTGGTGGAAATATCCAGCAACAAGGATGCCTGCATACTGAAAAAAATGATACAAGAATACTCATCCATCAGCAACGCATTACTGAATGCTGAGAAAATGGAAATTATACTTCTGGGGAAATATAAGACCTATTGGATGCCATATACCCTGGGTCAACAGACCAATACAACATCAAGACTCATCATCATACATATGAGGTGAAGATCAGCAATCATCCCACTGGAACTTCCATTCACTACCAAGCCAGCAGCTGGACCTGTCCGTCACTTGGGGGTATGGTTAGAGACAGGGGATACACCAATGCCATGATGGAAAATCAACTCCTAGATAAAAATAACAAAGTGTATTGCCTCCTTGTATGATCATTATATAGGTTCAACTGGATGAGTTGCAATAGCCAATTCCATGATATTATCAATCATATGGTTTATAGCCCATGCAATTACTTTCTCACCATCCTTTTTAATATAATATATGCCTTAATACAGGGATAGTTTTGGTCTGACCACAAAGTCCCTGTGCTCCTTGAAACTTTATATGGCCATAGGAGGGATAAAGGTATAGGGCTAACTAATTATGTAGAGCAAGCGCTCATATACTAGGATTTTGGATAGCTCAGGTGACTAGTACAAACCTTCCAGACATATATTGGGCCAGAGCAGCAAGATCTAACTTTGCATGAGCACTCTAATTAAGAAATCAAGATCATCCAAACTCCTTAATTAAGTATTTGACATCTCACCCAACTGCTACAGGACCACATGGAACTTCAGTTCAATTCAAATGATTACTTATAGCTATGAGAAGAGCAGAGTGGAAGATCTAAATAAGCGGACAGGCCAGTCATTGAGGTCACCCAAGGCTAACTTACAGACAAGAAGTTAATAGCCAAGTAGTTACAGACAACATAATAAAGCAAAAACCTAGCACCATAGCCAGGATTGATTACTTGGATAAAATGGATATACTGTACAGCCTGGAGGCCCAAAGAATGGTTTAAAGATACACACATCACCCATTACTACAACCCAGGATATGGACACTTATATAGAGATACATGTGGAGAGTGTATTGCATAGCAGAATGGTCAAACACAGCCTACTCTTAATGTACAATATGTGGCCAATATGGAAGCTTAGTATACCGCCTAGAATAATATCCAATATCAGTAGCTATCTGGAAAGAAGTCATGCACTTATTCCATCAAAGCAATGGACAATCTTTCAGGTTAGCTAGAAATATATTTGCTTTCAACATGGAATCACTAATTCATCCATCTTTATGGGCATTATAGTAGCAATAGCACTATGGATAATCCATACCATAGTATTGGATTCATTCACAGGTATAATGCCTACTCTCCAATAATCCATCAATTATTTTCATTACCATATATTGGAATATCCAAGCATGGTTGTTTAGAAACAGAACCCCACAAAACAGAAGGATAATCAATTCATGGTTCCCCATATGGTTCCTAAATATTGACTCATTCCTTCACTCTTGCTGTATCCAAGTATAAGTCAGCATAAATCCCCCCATCATCCTAAACCTGGCAGTCCTAGCTGACAACAGGAGGGGCTATGAACCCTCTGGGGTGTCCTTTTATTTTAATTATATTATTATTAGGGGGTGTGACATAGTCGGGAGAGCATCCCACTATCACCCCTCATATTGTGGGTTCAAATCCCGTCATGGCAGAAATTGCATTAATTGTATTTCTGTGCTAAGAGGATATCAATATATATGGTTTTGCATACCATGCCTCATTCTGACTAAGCAAATCAGTGAAGTTAGATTCATATAATCCTGGCCTATCAGAACATGTGCAGGAAGATTTTACCCCCAGTACTTGGGTTTTGTCCTCCACTCCTATATTGTCACTCCCTACTCCCTATCCTCTCTATCAGTGCAGTATATTTGTCCCAAGGTTGGCCCACCTCAAATAAAATTATTATTATTATTATATTATCATCATTACATCAGAAGTGTACATCCCCTGGTTGACCTTCCCCAAATAAATATAAGGATAATCAGCTCACCAGCTATGAGGGCAACAGCAAAGCTGTTAGTCTGAGTGGCTCAAGTGTAGTGCTGGCACAGCCTTTAGGCTATGCCAGTGCAAGCTCATAAATCTGAGTAGCACTGGGTAATTCTGCTTGTCTCTATATATTATTTCTTAAAGGTGTTTTTTGGTATGAAATATCTCCCTTAATATTGTATCAAATTAATGTTTGATACACTATTTTGAAGATTATTTTTCCCTCTAACAATAAAAAATAAGTAAATATCTTAAAATTAATTTTTTTGTTAAAAATTACATTTTAAACTTACATATAAAACACATTCACTGACATGCTGATGTACTGATTGACTGACATCTGAAACTTTGAGTCTGATAGGTTCAATTTATTTGAGTGAGTGGGTGAGAATTGGCAAATCTTATCGAATCTGAAACTTTTGAGTTTGATAGGATCAATCTATTTGGGTAAGTAGGTGAGAATTGGCGAATAGTATCGAATAATTCACCAAATTGCTCATCCAAAACTAAATAAAAATCAGTGTTCGAGTTTCAAGTAGATTAAGTAAAGTTAGGATAATCAGCTCACCAGCCACTAGGGCAACAGCGGAGCTGTTAGTCCGAGTGGCTCGAGAGTAGCGCTGGCACAGCCTATAAGCTGTCAGTGTGAGCTTATAATTAAACCCGAGCAACGCCGGGTAACTCCACTAGTCTTATATATAACTTTTATTAAAATCATATCTATATTAATAAAAGCAAGTGTGTGTGCGTGTGTGCGATGCCCAGCCAAAACTAGAGCATGTATAGCTTTGAAATTTTGGATATAGATGGATGGGAGGGGGTCCGTGTGCACCTCGAAGCCGGTTTTTAATTTTCCTAATAAAATAAAATGTTTTATATGTAAGAAGTGAAAATTTTATGCTTTAATGGAAATCGGTATATTGTTACAGCTGAGAAGTTTGATATTCGGTTGATTCGATAGTTAAAATGGTTTTGGTGAGCGGTTGGTGGGTTTGGGTTGATTAATAAGCTTGATAGTTTCAGTAAGCAGTTAGTGATTGGTTGATTCGATAAATTAGTTGATTTTGACTGGGTGTTGGTGGTTTTAGGTTGATTCGATGGGCACAATAGTTTCAGGTAAGTGATTGATGGTTTAGTTAATTTGGCAGGCTTAATTGATTTTGGCTAAGTGGTTGGAGGTTGGAATATTTAATAGGTTTAATGGTTTCTGAACTTATTGATAGCTATCTACCAATATAAAAACTAAAACTTTAGAATCATCTGGTAATTTATAAACACCGTAGCGAAGCAAGGGTGTTCCACTAATTATAAATGTTTTTGAAAAATAGCCTATGACTATCCCCAAAATATATAAAGTATTTATGCAAAGTTTGGTGATTTTTGGTTTATTCATTCATGAGGTAATATGCCTCACACATATATACATACATACTTAATGATTTTTATATATATGAAGATTAGACAAGGAAATATACAATTAAAGTTTTAGATTCAACTTTAATTTAAAAACTTCTTGTAGGGAAAGGATAGGGAGAGTAAAACGTGAAACTTTTTTGATGTCAGGCCTAGCCAAAGGGTTAGACTTATTTATCCATGATGGATAACAGAATTGAGGCGCTTTTAGCAGTAAATTTCATGGTTACTGAAACCAAATGTCAAAATGTGGTTCGTTTGAGGCAGAACGACAAGTAAAGCATTGGGCCACCGCTCCTCAACAGAATCCAATTCGTCATCAAACTCAATTATATTTGGCTACAGTGTGAAAATTTCTGTTGCTTCTTTTATCAATCAAAATGTCTTCCGACAAGAACTTTCTTCTAGTAAGCTTTATACCAAATATTTTTTAATGTAAAAGGACTTTATGCTTGGCGGCGTTTCCGCTGCTGTATCTAAAACTGCAGCTGCACCCATTGAGCGTGTCAAACTACTAATCCAGAATCAAGATGAAATGATCAAGAATGGTCGCTTGTCTACTCCCTACAAAGGCATTGGCAATTGCTTTGCCCGAACCATTAAGGATGAGGGATTCTTGTCACTTTATCGTGGCAATGTTGCTAATGTCTTACGTTACTTTCCCACTCAAGCTCTGAACTTGGCTTTTAAAGACAAGTTCAAGCGCATGTTTGGATACAAGAAGGAAGAAGGATATTGGACTTGGTTCGCTGGTAACCTTGCTTCCGGTGGCGCTGCTGGCGCTACTTCTCTTTTCTTTGTATACTCTTTAGATTATGCCCGTACCCGTCTTGCCAATGATGCAAAATCATCCACCAAGGGTGGTGGTGAAAGACAATTTAATGGTCTCATTGATGTATACCGCAAGACTCTCGCCTCGGATGGTATCAAAGGCTTGTATCGTGGCTTCAACATTTCTTGTGTTGGTATTATTGTTTACCGAGGTCTTTACTTCGGTATTTACGATTCAGTCAAGCCTGTCCTTCTTGTAGGTGAGCTCAAAAACTCACTTTTTGCCTCTTTCCTTCTTGGATGGGCTATTACTATTGGTGCTGGCCTTTATCTTATCCCATTGATACCGTTCGTCGCAGAATGATGATGACTTCTGGTGCTGCCGTCAAGTACAACTCATCTCTTCACTGCTTCCAAACTGTTGTTAAGAATGAAGGATTCAAGTCTCTCTTTAAGGGTGCTGGTGCTAACATACTTCGCGCTATTGCTGGTGCTGGTGTGCTTTCCGGGTACGATAAACTCCAGGAGCTTTTTGCCCCCAAGAAACTTAAGCACTAAATTAATTTATCTTCCCAATGTAAGTCAAACTATTAAAGTAGCTTATGCTAAGTTTAAAGAACTAGCCTTCAAGTAAAATTTGTTGGAAAAGTTTTAACTGTGGTGAAGTATATATTAATTGTATTTTCTTACATCAATATAGTTTACACTAGTAAGGTTGATAATAGAATCATATTTTAATTACTTGCTTTTTGTTTATTTCGTTCATTATAAGGTCTTGGCAACATGGTAAAAATATTGCTTAATTAATTTTTTATTTGTGTAGAGGTTAATTTAAAAAAGGCTTATTATTTCTATAACCTTATACAGTAAATTATAAATTAGCATATAGTAATTTAAAAGACAATGCTTAAAATTTCTAATTTTGTGCAATATTAAAATTTTTGTTTCTCAAGTCAAATTTAGATATTTTAAATAAATATTGAATTTTAGTCAATATAATACTAAAGTTTATTTTACAAATTTAAAACCATAAAGTTTTAAGTAATTTATTGCTTTTAAAAATATTCACCAATTAAGTATTTTATATAATAAAATACTATTGTATTTAGTTTTATAAAATTCTTTAAAGCAATCATAAAGATATGTTGGTAATTTTTATTTAATCTATATAGTATTAATTTTGCAGATAACTTTTAAAAGCTATAAGAAAAATTCTAACTATATTTAATTTTAAAATATATAAACTTATACTATGACTTTAACTTTCCGTTTCAAAGTAAACTTTGGCAACAAATAATTAAAGATTATACTTTATTATAAGATTATAATAAGTTTATGTATGATTAAAGAAAAGCATATTGAGGTTTAAGAATCTTTTTAGTACTCTTTGATCCCAACCCAAGGAGAAAGTCAATGTTATAGTTTAGAATCATTAATAAAACAAAAATGAGTAGTTTAAATGGATAATGCTAGCTTAAAAAGGTTGTCTATATATGATTTGTGCTTGACAAGAAAACAGTAAAATGACTCTTTTGTTAAATTTAAGCCTTTAAGAAAGAAACAACTCAGAGTTTAGAGATAGTTTTATACACCCTTTGCTTTTAATTCAAGTGATATAGTATGAACCTTATTTTTTATTTTTAAAGTCTTAATTCTATAAAATATTCACTAAGCTTGTAAAGGTTCTATAGGTTAAAGATAAATTATAAGATAATTACTTTATAAAAGCTAATAGTTTAACTAGAATGCTCTTATATAAAAATTATATGACTGATTATTAAAACAGTAATAGACTAATTAGTTTAATCATTAAGTTTTGTAAAATAAAGTAAAGTATTTCATTAAAATAAATCTTTTAGTGTGATCTTATATTATAAGGGTATAATATTAGTTCTTAACTATAAATATTTTATATATATTGTATTATTTAACTTTTTTATCAGAATTTTGTTATTATATTTTACAGATGTTTTAAGATATTTCTCAATTATTTATTTTATATTAAAATGATATATTTATTTGAATTTTTATTTTATATTATAAGTACTTTTATATTTTTTAATAATATTATTTTCATTAAATAAATTTTCTTGTCATATTCTAAGATCATCTGAATATAAGATAAATCATATATTATAAGAAAAGTAACATATTATTATGGGTGGAAAACCCCAGTTCTGACCGCCTATATTAAATATTTCCTTGGCACACTGACAAGCAATCAAAGCGGCTAACCGAGTAGGGAGAGGTTTGGGGCACCGACAGCGCCAAACATTGCCTACTAATTGGTTACACACATCCTCTGGGTTGGTCCAACCCAACCACACGAAAACTCCTTGAAACCAGATACCCAAAAAAGATCAACAGATAAGTGAGGTATACTAACCCCGAAACAACCTTTATTTTTATTCAGGTGATAAAAAGGGCCCGCCTAACAGAGCTTGTCTGGGGAGCAACCGACAATGCTCCCCAGAAGAGAAAGCTCGGGGTAAAAGAGAGAATTCCGAAGTGAACTTCGGAATCTGCAGTCGCGCCTTGTAAAGGCCGCCCCTCGGTGGCCTCACCCGAGTCATTGATTAGGCTCGCACAAGACTAATCTACAACTCGGGCGAGGCACAACCCAGCGCCCAAAACGACCAGCCAAAACATTTTAAAGCGATTCAACTCAGATTCGGATTTTCCGAATCTGAGTCGGAATGTAACAATCGAGACGAACTCGATCGTTACACATATTATGCAAAAAATGTGTATAATATAAAATACAAAAAATATAAGATAAATAAAAATACATAAATGCAAAATAAATATATAGATTACATAATTTAATAAAGTAAAAAATACATATTATAATTAACTTATAAATTATATGAATTATAATCTTATTTCATAATCAAACTATTTGACATGATTTTTAACTTATAAAAGCAAAAATATTATACCCTAACATATCTAAAGAAAAATTTTCTTAACTAATTGAAAATTTGAAAATCAGCTAGAAGAGTGTGAAGATGGAGAAATAGAGATGAATACAGATGAAGTAGAAAAAGGGAAAGTTGTATTTCTGGGTTCTCTGTCTCCCAAAAGAGTTACATATAATGACTAATTTTATTGTTCAATTATTTAATGAGTGGCTTAGTATATTGTCTGATGATTTAACTAGATTTAGGAGCAACATAGGCTGCAAGCAGAGATTATCTGACAAAGACCTGCTTCTTCTTTTCTTATGTCAACTTAAGATACATCAAAGTAAAAGTCAATATACAGGTACTTTTAAAATTTTCTCTAATGTGTACACAGACTTATCAACAGGATGATAGAGTCTTTCCATGTAACTTTGAAAAGGAAATTTATAGACTCTTTAACCTTGGAAAGTGTTATACCTGCCAATGCCTTTCCAGATATATGATTTATAATTGACTGATCAGTACAAAAGGTGTCTAGGCTTGCAGGGAATTTCAGATATTCTAAAATATTTTTTAAAGAAGCATGGAAAGTACTTGTTAACTTTTGGCAGTATTGCTTAGATCCGCTATGCTGGTTGCACAGGATAATCACCACTGAGCAACAGAATGACAATATGAAGATCACCAATCCTTAGTAAATAACAATATATAAAATATGAAGCTACTGCCCCAACTAACATTATTTATTATATATAAGATGCATACTATCTCTGCTAACTTTCTCCCTTTTTTCACTTTAAAACCTTCCCCTTCAATTCTCTTGTTCAGCTAATAATCTCTAATTGTCTCAGTCAAGCTTGATCCATCAGCTTAGTAACTCTCTAATCCTTACAATTTTTAGGTTTCATCCTATCATTGAGGCTTCAGCTATAATGGGTGTATTCACACCAATATGCAACAAACAAATTGGGCAGTAAGAGCCATGTTACTGACCATACTAGGGACAGGCCTGCAGAAGCCCATCACTGAACCCAACTGCCATGCCTTGTCATTGCCACATATTCTTATACCACTGTTCCCATGATGCTGCATATCAACAGTAAAGTCTGGGACCAGAAAAGGGCTGAGAATGATGCCAATGCCACACCAAGCTCACTGGTTGAGCTCATAATTCTGATTCAATCTGCTTAATATTTTTAAATAAAACTATTAATTTCTTTTGAGCAAGCAAATTATCCTTTATTTGATTTCTGTTTTTCCTTATAGAAGATACAACTGCCCTTAAGGGCTGCAACATCCTCCCCTAAATAGTACCCTGCTAGTATATAATAAGCCTCTCTTTGGTTAAGCTCTTTCAAACCTCAACCAATACACCATTAGCAAAGATTCCCCATACCACCCAATCACCATTCACACCATGCATAAGCCTGTCATCATCCCGCAGATATGATTTTAGTTTGGGATGGTGAATTTATCAAGCTCTGACCTTCCCAAGTTTGATGCTTGTTGAATCAGGGCCATATTTGGATCAAACGCCACTCAATCCAAAGCAATGTATAGATCAGGTGCCTCCTGATCTGTTACATCACCCCTCAGTAAAGACCAAAACTCCTGTACTTTTTCTCAGGCACCAAGCACAATCCTCCTTTATCTGCCATGTCACCTCCTCCACCAGATAGCCCTTCCACTTCACCAGCAGTCACTGCTAGCCCCTTACCCACTTAGCATCCAGTATCCATTCCACCTCATATTCTGGCACCTCCCCTTCCCTAGGGTTCAGTGGTCCTGGACACTCCAGACCCACTCCCCTGAATGCCTGTAGCTGGGAAGCATGAATCACCAGATGGTCTCTGGAACCTACTGGCAAACTCAACTCAAAGGCTACCCAATTAATGGCTCAGATAATCTGGTATAGGCCCAAAACTTTTGGACCCAGCTTATGACTCTTGACTGGAACAGCATAGTTCTTAGCTGCCACCAATACCCAGTCCCCAGGCTCAAATATTGGATATGGTGCTCTTTGTTGATCTAACTGTTGCTTCTGCCAAGACACCACCTGCTCCAAGTTTCCCCATAACTTCTTTCTGATATCTGATATGGTATGCAACATCTCATCTGCCCCCTGACACACTCCACCCACGGATCCCCTGTTTGATCTGGGGTTGAGTCCATGATTTGCAAAAAATGGTGGCATTTATGTTGAGGACTGGGAATGATTGTTGTAAGCAAACTGGGCCATCCAAACCCATGGAACCCAGTCATCCTGTCAATAGGACATGTAATACTGGAGATACTGCTCAAGTATCTGATTCACCCTCTCCATTTGTCCATCAGATTGTGGATGGTATGCTGAGGACTGTTCAGGCCTGATTTTCAAATTCTCCAGTAGACTCAACCAAAATTTTGAAATGAATTGTGGCCCCCAGTCTGAAATGATCTCCTCAGGTAATCCATGTCAGGAGAACACCTCATTGATGAAAATCCTCACTGCATCCTTTGCCAAAAAACTTCTGGTACATGGGAAGAACTCAATATATTTGGTAAGTCTATCTATAACCACCATAACTGCGTCCTTCCCCTGCACCTTTGGGAGTCCCGCTATAAAATTGACACTAATCAAACTCCAAGGGGCTCATGGTATCAGCAGTGGATTCAACTTATCTGATGGCAGTTTTCTTGAGGGCTTTGACTTTGCACATACCAAACATTCCAGCATGTACTTCTTGACATCCCTACATAGGCCATCCATGAAAACTCCCACTGTACCAATTCCACCATCTTCTCAACTCCTGAATGACCCACCAGCGGATGATCATAAGAAGCCTGGATCACCTCCCATCGTAGCAATGGGTTAGGCACCTATATGCAAGAATTAAGGTATAGCACCCCAACCCTCTTCATGAAATCTGCATGGTACCTGTGCAGCCATCCTCCATCATCTCAGCTTTCAGTCTCCAAGTAAACTCCACGCTCCTCTGCTTCTGGTGGACTTCCTCCCCCAATGCACTTCCCCTATCCTTCAACATTGCAAATTGGTCCAGTCAGAACATCATAGCCATATTAAACTCCTCCAATTTCTCTTTCTCATACATGAAGGACCCATCTTGACTCAACCAATCTGCTAGGACATTTGAGGCACCTGGCCTGTAATCCACCCAGAAATCATAATGGTCCAGCTCCACATGCCATCTGGCCTGCTGCTTGTTCATCTTTCTGGGTTTAAGATAGTACTCCAAGGCTTTGTGATCCGTCTGAATGACAAAAGGATGCCTGGCATAGAGTAGGTGATGTTGCCATTCTTGCAAGGCTGCCATCACTGCCAACACTGCCTTATCATATATCAGATAGTTTGTTTCCATGAGGAGCAACTTGTGGCTAAAGTAACACATGGGGTGTTCCAGACCATCTTCCCCCTCCTGAAGCATTACCACTCCCACAGCATAATTTAAAGCGTCCATCTCCACCATGAAGGCCTCCCAGGGTCCAGATGGGCCAGTACAGGTGTGGTAAGTAACTTACCCTTCAGTAACTTGAATGCTTGTGCCTCTTCCCTTCCCCATATGAATGGGACATCCTGGGTTAATTTCATAAGTGGTAAGGCTGTCTGGGAAAGATTCTTCACAAACTGACAAAGGAAGTTCAATGTTCCCAAAAAGCTTTGCACCCCCATCAGATCCGTGGGGGCCTTCCATGCCCACACTGTCTGTAGCTTATCTGGACACACTCCCAATCTGTTCTGGAAAACCATGTTGCCAAGGAACATTACCAAGCTTTGGTTGAATTTGCACTTGGAAGGCTTCAACTTTAAACCCATACAGCCAAATGCCCCCAGAACTTCCCAACATCTCATAAATGCTCTTCCTGGGACTACAAAAATACTAGGATATCATCCATATAAGCAGTGCAGCATCAACTGATCATTCCTCCAAAAATATGGTCAATCATCCACTGTAATACCGCCAGGTCATTCCTCAACCCAAATGGCATCACGCAATATTGGTACACCTCTAGGTGGCACTTAAATGCTGTATATTGCTGGTGCCAGGTCTCACCAGTATCTGATTAAATGCATCCATGAGGTCAAGCTTTGTAAACATAGTGCATCCAGTAACTATTGGGGAGAATATCCTCCAACAAGAGCATCAGATATGGATCAGGTTCAGTGACTGTGTTCAAATGTCAGAAATCCACACATGGGCATAATTCACCACTTGCTTTTGGCACCAGCAATACAGGAGACATAACCGGAGAGATATAGGGCTCAATTAACTCTTTGTCCAACATTGATTCCACATGGCTCTCCAATGCTTCTCTGGCCCATTCATTAAGAGCATATACTAGGCATTCCCTGGGAAGCTCCAACCCCCTTGAATCAGAATGAAAATGCAAAAGAATCTGTAGGGGAAAAAGGCGAGTTCCCAATAGGACCATATACATCAACGAATTTGCTATATTCAACTGGTAACTCTACCTCCTGCATCCCACCTAAGCTCCTGTGTCCACTCAGGATGTCACCCTTGACCTCCATCTTCTATGTCATCCAAGGCCAAATCTGTGGCGTCAAGGTAATCATCTTATGCGGTAAATTAATCTGTGGCTGGAAACAATGCCACCATTGCATCCTCAGTACCATGGGATGGGCTAGATTCCTATTTGTGCAGAAACCCTCTTTCAACCAAAATGGGTCCTGTCAAATGACAACCAGGGGCTCCAAACACCACAATGGGGCTCTCCTCGACACATTGGCAAACACTACCTCAGGTCCCCTCTTCATCTCCAACTTCAAACATTCCACTAAGATGAACTCCACATAATTTTCCTCAGCCCCTGTATCCACCAGGGCCAGCACCTTCTCTGTCTGACCATGTGAGTATAACTCCACCAGAATAAATAACCTAGGATAAAGTGAAGAAGTAGATTTAATGTTCAAAGCACTCTCAGATTGCAAATTTGCAGGTAAGGTAGGTCTGGGACTATAACTCTTCCCAGGTCCCTGACCTGTTCTTTCTGACTCCTCACCGTTTCCCTGGTGGAATCCCCCATGGATATTTCTGAAGTTCTTGGGTGATCCCTGCCAACCTCCTCGACCTCTGCTGGCCACTACAGGCGACTGGCTCCTACTTGAGGACATAGAACCTTCTTGCCAGTTATGTGCCAAGGCCAATTGTTTCTCCACCTGCACCACCAATGCAATTTCCTCCGCCAACAAACTCTGTACCTTAGCAGCTGCCATGGCAGCTAACATATCTGCTTGCAGCCCCTGTCTGAACATTCATGATGATTGTGAGTCTGAGACTCTCACTGCTTTCACCAATGGATGGAAATCCGCCCATATTCTTTAATTGATCCTCAGCCCTGACCTACTGTCAGCAAAGCCAACCATGCTTCATCCTGCACCTCATCCAGACAGGCAGCCCAGTCGATCCAATTGACACACTCATCCATGGATCTGGGGAGGCAACCTTGCTCCTCAACCAACTCTTGCACACACCTGGCCTGTTCTGGGGGTAGTGCCTCCACAATTTGCGCAATCTGCAATGAGAAAGGGGTCTCTCCACCTGTTGCTTGAGCCAACCATGCCTGAAAATGGATCCACAACACCACTTGGTGAATCTTCTCCAAAGCTTTCATGGGCAAAGCAGCCCAACCTTTTGGAGATGTAGGACCTCTCTGGAATTCCTTAATCTTTACAGTCTCATAACACACACTCAAACCACCTCTCTTATTACAAATGTAAGTGAGAAGCTCACCATCACCACTGTCAACACATGGCGATACCATTCCTCCCCCCAGAGCCACCACCTCTTCTTGAGGCCCCCACAAAACTGAAAAGAAAGTGTTTGAGTTGTGCCTAATGTAATGGGTGGGTTTGCACCAATATGCAACGAATGAATTGGGCAGTAAGAGCCATGTTACTGACCATACTAGGGACAGGCCTGCAGAAGCCCATCCCTGAACCTGACCGCCATGACTTGTTGTTGCCATGTATTCTTGTACCACTTTTCCCATAACGCTGCACATCAACAGCAAAGTCTGGGACCAGGAAAGGGCTGAGAATGACGCCAACGCCACACTGAGCTCACTGGTTGAGCTCATAATTATGATTCAATCCGCTTAATTTTTTTTATAAAACTATTAGTTTCTTTCAAGCAAGCAAATTATCCTTTATTTGATTTCCATTTTTCCTCTTAGAATATGCAACTGCCCTTCAGGGCTGCGACATACTCCCCTAAATAGTGTCCTGCTAGTATGGAATAAGCCTCTCCTTGGTTAAGCTCTTTCAAACCCCAACCAACACACTGTTAGCAAAAATTTCCCATCCCAACAGATCACCATCTACGCTGTGCATAAGTCCATCATCATCCTGCGGATGTGATTCAAGTTCAGGATGGCTAATTTCCCAAGCTCTAACCTTTCTGAGTATAATGCTTGTTGAATCAGGGCCACATTCATATTGAACGCCAATTGATCTGAAGCAATGTACAGATCAGGTGGCCCCTGATCTGTTACATCAGCGGAATTTTCTCAATTTGCTAAACTAAAAGTACTTTAATTGATTCACTTCACATTGATATAATCTTATGCTCAATCTCAAGGCTCACCTTGACCTATAAAATATGATCTACCAGATATATAACTTATTGTTCAGTCATACCAATTTCTTGATAGTACTGCTTTAAGAGGGAATATGCGCATATTTGCTCCAGCAGGTCATCTATATAAGTGATACATTCCCTGTATCCAAGCATAATTTAACATCTTTTTAAAGAGTCTAAATTATTATAAAAAGCTAATAAATAAATAAGGTAGTGAGGACCATTGGGCTATTATAGCAGACAAGATGTCAAAAACTGGTGTACTACTGACCTGGTTGGGGGTAGCTAACTATGAGCTAGCATAAGCAAGGGGTTTAATCCAGTATGACAAGGTCACTAGAGGTATCCAGGTATAAGGAATATTTGGTAAGCTCATATAGGAATTGCCTAAAAGATATGGTTTTAAGAGGGGAAAGTTGGAAGAGAGTTTCTTATAGGCTGGGGTGGCTAGTTCAAGATTGATAACACTTTAGTAAGTAAATTTAATAGTGTTTGCATGATAAAAATATTTTTATTGACCGCAAAGTTTACTCAAATGAATGCCTTAGTATTATATACCATTCAACTTTCTGGACTTACCTAAGCTTGATTGATTTTAAAACAGTGCACTATCCTTCTCTGGAGCTTATGGGATTTTAACTTGCATATGATTTTGAAAGGCAGTAGGAATCATCTCAATCTCATTTTAAATTTGTTTTGGTGCGATTAATTGAATCAATATTAATGCAATTAAGGTACTTTAAATGATTAATCAAACATTTTCACTACAACTATTCATTTGATATACAATTATATGATCTAACTTCATAACATATCCTCTTGATTTGATGGATGATATCTGTAATCTCAGGAATTCCACTAATGTCAGGGTAAGTCCTGACATTAGGGATACAAAGGTATCATAAATTATATTAGTTCCATAACTCCAAACATAAGTAAAACTTGAATTATGAGGATGTTAAGTTTAATAAGAAGGTTGGCTCAGTTAGAATTTTTTATTTAACAGAGGTAAGCTGACTAGGGGACAGACATTACCAATATATGTGAAACTAAGAGAATAACTAAGAAATATAAAAATTGGGCACCCCAGGGTACTCAAGTTACCCCTGTTGCCAGTGGGACTTCCAGGTATGAGGGGGTTGGTGCACTACTCCAAGGGGTTTCCCCTGCTATGGAGCAGGTGTGAAGGAAAGGGTCTGTATGGAGGAACCAGAGTGGGAACCATGATTCTATGAGCGCTTGTTGTCTTGGTCTCATATATCCATAGAGCCAGGCTTGGAAGTGCTCTAGTAAGTGGACATGGAATCTGTTAATAATCCCATGAATGGTTGGGACCATGCCCTTGAACGCATCTAATGCAATTGTGTGTATTGTCCACATTGCAATGGGTATTATTAGGGAGCAGAGTGTAGATGGGATTGGTGACTCAATCTGGAGCGCGAAGATACTCTTTGATATTGAGAATTCCTGTTCGTTTTGAATCTTGAGCAGGCGTGCGACTTCCTGCCATATAGCTTTGGTTGGGGGGCATGTTTCTAGGCGGTGATGTAGGGGTCCCTCCCTCCACATACTGCACATGTTTTGTGGAGGGAGTTGGAGCGGTCCGCCATCCTATAGGTCCTTCTCAAACAGCGCCAGGCGTTTGCTCTTATCCTTGGTTGTAGGAGTGGGTGGTGTGTCATTTTCCACATTGCTTTCTGTGTGGTTAAATCATAGGGAATGTCCAGCATATCTAGGTATCCTATCCTAGCTATGCTTGGGGTTGTTGCGAGCATATCCCTCTGGGGGTGGTTTTCTGGGTTTCTTAATTTGAATTGGGGGCTGGGTCGTCCCCTTCCCTGTATAGTACCCATGTTCTCTATGGTCCATCCCATATGGCGGATAGTTCAGAGGATATGTTTGAAATGAGGAGATGTTCCATGTGGACCCGTTGCAGTAGGGTGCTTGGCAAGGTATGAAAGTAGTCTGTGTGGACTATGTGGGTTGGTTAATTTGAGCGCCTGTGCAAAGTTAGTCCTTGCTGCTCTGGACCAATGTTGTTGCGGGAGGTCTGGAGCAAGGATTTCCTTTATCCAGGTACCTAGGATGTGATTGGCATGGCTCTCAAAATCTATTAGTCCCATGCCTCCACTTGAGCGTGGGCCAGATAGTGTTTCCATCCGTATAGGAGGGTGAGAGCCAGGCCATAGCCAGCCCTGGATAAGCGCGCGAATTGAGGTTATAAAGGTAGGTGAGAAGGCTATCGCATGGGCCTGGTACCACAGTATTGGAAGGATGACCGAGTTAGCAACTGTAACTCGTCCTGTTAGTCCTGGGGTTCTTCCCTTGAGGGAGGCGACGCGTTTGGATACCCGTTGTAACAGGTTACTTTCCATTGTCTCATTAGCATATCCCCCTGATTCTAGCCAGATTCCAAGGCGTTGGACAGGAGTGGTGGTGGGAGGTGTTGCAAAGGGTAATATATTTGGGTTTTTTCTTTGAGTGTTGTTGTGAGGTTCTGATGTTGTGGCCCAATTGTTTGTGTATTTGCCTAAGAGGAAGATTTCTGTCTTCCTTTTGTTGAGCGATGCATTGCTCACCTTGGAGTATTCCTCTAGAGTGTGTTCCAGCTGTCGGGCATCTTCATTGTTTGCTATACCTGCTACGCAGTTATCTGCAAAGGCCAGTATCTTGACTGTTGGTTGTCCTTGTGCAGTTATCCCCATGAGACGTAAGTCAGTTACTTGGAGGAGTGGGTCAAAGCTGAGATTGTATAGCAGTGGGCTGAGGGGATCCCCTTGTTTGAGCCCTCTGTGTGGTTTAATCTTATTAGTTAGGAATCCAGGGCCGCATACAGCCATGGTTGCAGATTCTGTTAGGAGCATCGCCCATTTTATGAATCTTGGTGGGAGTTTGAAGGCATGTAGACATTCTTTTAGGTATGGCCAGCTAACACGGTCATACGCCTTTTCCTGATCCAAGAAGACCAGGGCACCAGTTGCTTTAGATTGGCAAATGTTTGCAACAGGGTGTATGTTGTTCCAGATTGAGCGCCCTGGTATAAACCCAAACTGGTTGGATGACAGGACGTCAGAGGCAATTGCGCCTAATCTAGCTGCTAGAATTTTTGTTAGAACTTTTGTGTCAGTGTTGGAGAGTGCAATTGGGCGCCAGTTGGCCAGGTCCAACTTGTCACCCTTTTTATACAAGGTTATAACTTAGGATTCATGGCCTCCTGGTAATAGGCGTGTTTCCAACAAACTCTGGTTCATTGACACCAATAGGAGGGGGGCGATTTGTTGAAAATATTTTTTGTAAAATTTGTAGAGTATCCCATCAGGCCCTGGGCATTTCCTACGTGGTGCACCTCAAATTGTTTCCCAAAGCTCCTCCCGTGTGATAAGGGATGGTATATTGTAATTTGGTGGTGTACTTTGTATCTTGGCAGTTTGAATAAATTTTTTAATTTTTTGTGGATCTGTTGGCATATTGCAATATAATTTGGTGTAATAGCGGTGTACTTCCGCCTTGACCTCCTCAGGGTCAGTTGCCTCGGTGCTGTTGGTCTTGTGGACCTGCGTGCATGTGGGCTGGTTTCTTTGGGAGTGGAATTGGCAGAAAAAGTATGTTGAACAGGTTTTGCCTTCCTTTATGAACTTACCTTTGTTCAATACTTTGATTCTGTGTTGGTGTTCAAAGATGAGATTGTTAAGTCAGGCTGAAATTTATGCCCATTTGCGTCCCCAATTAGGGCTGAAGCCAGATCTTGGAGTATTATTTTCAGGTGGTCTAGTTCTGCCAAGGTACGCTTGATTGTGGCTGTGTCCGCGATGTACTTGCGTGATGCAATATGTCAGGTTTTGTTGATTAAATCTTTTTTGAAATTTTCCCATGTTCCAATGGGATCTGAAGTGAATGGGGCTGTAAATTCTGGGTTTGTAGGCTTGTTTTTAACCCAGTCAGATATCTCAGGAAATCTTATATTTTCTGGGTGAAGCTTTCTCCAAGGTGACACCTGTGTGTGGGATTGGGTTGGCGCTAACTGCACTGTAACTAATCGGTGATCAGAAAAATTGATCTTTTTTGTTGTAAATTTAGAGATTCTTGAATGGTGGGATTGTGGGATGAGGATGTGGTCAATACAACTCATTGATATGAGCAGTCCCTCACGTATGTTGGGTCTTGTCATATGGGGAAGGATTGGTGAATTGGGAGGAAGAGCATCCTGTAAGCCAAGAAATGCCTTCATTGTGTGATATTCAATGTGTCCAGGTGGGTATCCCCTGGGATTAGGCCATCATCTATATTGGGGTTATCCCAGCAGTTGAAATCGCCTAACATGATGATATCTGGTGGGAGGGTGAGGGTAGAAATTTTTTCAAATTTTTTTTTCTCTCAGTTGCAGTGCATGGTGCATAGATACATGCTAACAAAATTATTTCATCTTGGCATGTGATTGTTGCTACCAGGACTTGACCGTGCAAGTGTGATGATGAATTTGTAATTTTAAATTTTTTGTTGTTTTGGACTATCACCTCACAGTAAGATGTCCATACTGATTGTGATGGTGCGACCCTGGTTGACCAGGATTCTTCTTCCCCTTGTAGGCAGTGGGTTTCTTGGATGGCCAAGATGTCTACAAGAGGTTTTCGCAGGAATGCCAGCTTTTGGCTTAGGACATATGAGCCCTGGCTCCCGCGATATTTAACATCCCTATTGACACTGAGGTGCCCGTGGCGCCTCAGGAGCAGTTGGGAGGACCCTCTGGTCCTATCCCACTGCAGCTCATTTTGGCCATGCTCCGCGTCTGTACTCCAACTTTTTCACTGCCATTGTTGGTTCCCTTGATCTGACCCAATGATTCAAGGGAATTGCAGTTTTTTGCATTTGCATCAACTTTTCCTGCACAGGTCTCATGTTGATTTGATGCGGGTTGTTGATTGGATTTTATATTTTTGAGGTTCAACTTTGTTGCATTGTGCACCGCATTTTCACCCAAATTGCAGTTGCATTGTTCCTCAGTATGTGCATGACTGATGACTCTTTGTGGCTCATTCTGGTTACTGTGAAAATTTTCGACCTGGGCATATTGTTCTGAATGGTTGGTTCAGTGAATATCTGAAATATCCTCCTGAATTTGTCCGTGGTTAATGGCGGATTCTGCGTGTGCCGCCGCTTCAGCCGCTGCTCTCTTGTGGGCTTTTTGTGCTGCTTTACGCTGTTTACTTGTAACTGGGTCCACGATGGAGTATAGTCCATCTTCACCCCAGCGGAATGGGTGGTGGCCATCAGTCATTTTGGCGAAATTTTCATTATCTTCATCCATAGCTGCTTCACAAAAATCATTTTCCATTAAGCCCTCTTTTACAGGGCATGCATGTTCCTTGTGGCCCAGTGAGCCACAGTAGTTGCAAATGGGTGGTGCGCGTTCCAGTGTAACTTGGAATGCAGCTGACTGTCCCCCATCTGCAAAGTGAAATTCTGCTGTGCGGGGAATTCTGGATAAATCCTCTTCCACTTCTGGGAAGGGGTTGATTACAGTGATAGCTTTGCCCATGCATAGGTTGGGCATTAAGCGAAATCACTGTAATTCAAGTTGTTGGATTTCTCCATAGGCCACAAGACCTTTGCGGAGCTCCTCCTCAATTACCTTACAAGGAAGGTTGGTGGGGAGCGAGTCAAAGGAGATGAACAAAGTTTTTGCTTTGTTCCATCTGGTGCACGCAGTGCGCACAATTTTTTTTGCCCTCAGGGAGGGCAATTTCCATGCAGATTTTTGCTACGGCATCAGCTTCATCAGCTGTTTCAAAACCAATATTGATCCAGCTGCAGCCCATGTTGTTGGTGGCTATGTACACCACGTGAGGGAAAAGTGAGGGCTGTGCCTCACATGTTTTCTCCCACAGGGTTGGTGACTCATCCCCAAGGAAGAGTCTGATCCCATGTTCCACCTTTGACAAAGGTTGGTTGAATTGAATGTACATGTATTGCGCGTGCTTTACAGTAAATACCATAAACCCAAATGGTGTCTGAGTTTGCAATTTCTTTGCAGATTGGGTTCCTGGTCCCCCTCCAGGGCGTTTCTTGCCCTTAGTTGCACCGTTAAGCACACTGCTTGCTGCGACACTCGCCCATGTTGTATTATTTTTGTTATTAAAGTTGCCCATCTTTCCTGTGTGTGATTATCCAAATTTGCTGTTCAAATTGAATCGTAGTAACTAAGTGATTGTTATGAGAAAGAAAAGCTTTGGCTCAGTTAGAATCATTTGCATTTTTTATAATAGATTATAAGTATTATGTTTGCTGCAAGATAAAAGGCATGGTGATTAATAAAAAATATGAAAAATTTAATGATATCTATGTTTAACTAAATACATATTAGTCTTAATCCTTTGAGAAAAGCTGATATGGTTAAATATAGAAAATTAACAATTATAAATATAACACCAGTTATACTTTGCAAAACTAAAATAATTGTAAATGAAGTAGATCATGAAGATTCTTTATATGATTAAATTGTTAAGTATACTTACTTGTTTTTATTATCTATTTTTTGTTTACACCTACTTCCAGCAATTAATTTCATTAATAACTTACTTTTTACAGCTCATATGTAATTTTAAAAGTAAATGATGTGGGTCGACCTTGGGGCAATATACCACACCAAGTTGTTTTGTGTGTGCTGGTTTCAGACCTGTTTTAATCAAAACATGACCCAGAGTGGAGCAAAACCACCCCTCTATGCTATCACTCCTCTTCTTATGTCATTTTTGAAATTTATTTGAGGTACACCAATCAGGGGACAGACATTACCAATACTCAAAATAGCAAAAGAACTGAATGAATGAATGGAATGACAAAACCAAAACAAAAAACCTTCAATCAGGCAGGGAGAAGAAATCACTAACCTACCTGGCAGAGGGTGAAGGGGTCAGACAGCTTTTCTGAAGACATATTCACCACTGCAATATCATTATAATTATAGAAACAGACTAAAGTGGAAAGCCAGGGCGTTGGAGCATCAGCGTAGTGTGGGTGGAGGATGGTGTAAAATGAGTTCTCAACCTCATCATCAAGATCAGCTTGGTAGACAGCTTAAAAAAATTCTGCTAAGTGATGTTCATCTTGAATGTGAGCATCAGGGAGTTGGGCAAATTTGGATAAACTTTGGTGGATGATTTTAGCAGATGGGTCAAAATCTACTAGTTTAGTGACATGCAAGGCAGTGGCTTCAGTATTGTCAAATAATTTAAAGATTTTCACTTCAGGCTGTTTCAGGATAATAAGGGGGTAGTGGAGTGTGGTCAGCCCTAGTTGGTATTGAGCCACTGATTGGGCCACTGCCTTATGTAGGTTTGGGCAATGGGGAGAGGCCACCGCTGATAAGGTGAGCTGGTGGTCACTTTGGTAGGGGGTGGCATTGGTCTAGGAGTGAAACGTTTGGGGATGGGGTTTTGTCAAAATCAGAATTAAAAATTCAGCCCAACCATAACCAAACTTGCTGAGAGGTTCACCAGATTCCTCACTCATTATGACTTTACCTGATTTTTCAACCTCAGCCAATAGATCCCATGTATTTTGGTTTATGAGAATAGTGGGTGAAGTATTTGGGTGGGTAATAGTTGAATAGGCAGCTTGGGTGCAGATGGTGGTCCAAGCCCGACTCTGATTGGTGGGGGTAGAATTGGGTGGGTTAATGTGGGATGATTTGGTAGGAGCCAATTTCCAACTCTGGCCCATCAAATGAGAATGTTGAGTGGGAGAGGGCAATAAAACGCCCCATTTATAATCTGATGAATAGGGCTCCAAAGCTGCATCAGAGGAAGTGGCTTGGGGGAAGGATTTTTTAAATGGTTGAGTCCAACACAGATGGGAAAAATCTGGTGACCATAACCACACAAGCCCTAAAAAAGTGCTCAGGCGCCACTGCAATACAAGCATGGGGGGATAAGTTGGGCTATGGCAGGGTGGTGTGATATTATGGTAGCAGTGGTGCGAGGGGCAGCAAGGCACTCTGCACCAGAGGGAACAGTGAAGACAAGGTTGGGCTGAGTCCCATAAGCCAGAAGCCCCACCATCAACTGATAATATAAAACTTGGGGTGGGAGTTGGGAAGGGAGGGATGCAAAGGACAACATTGTGGTGCCTGTAGGGAGGCAAGTCCAGGTAGTTGATATGGGAGTATTTTTATAAAAAAGGGGATTAGAAGTTGCAGCTGCAGCATCCTCCTCCATCTGGAAGTCAATATTGAAATAGCCCTAAACGGGCAGAAATTGATAAAAACCAGCCAGTGCAAATGCAGCGGTGGCCAATTTAATAATGGCCTTGTCAGCATACAGAAATAAACGCCCATATTCAACTTGGAGGCAAACTTGAATTGTGGAATGAGAGAGGACGAGAGGATGGGGGCAAGAAGGGTGGATATGATCCAGGTGAAGTGCTAAGTCCCATGGGGGATAAAATTGCCAGTTCTTATGCCATTTCTAATCTTATTATATTGAGACTGCACAATAAAATAAATCTATTTTTAATAGTATAATTTCAGCGGTAAAACAAAATGCTGTAATTGCTTTCTGGGTTAATTTTTACAGTTATAGAATTAGCAAATTACAATTTATAAATTTGGGTCAGTAGGTATATCTAATTATAAATGTTTTATATTTTTTAAATGGTCCAAATAATGATCTCCAACAAATTTATCTACAATCAAAATTACTAGAATTTTTATACTCTTAATCTAGTAATGCTTAAAAATATTTCATGTTAGAAAATGCTAATCAAAAGATACTGTTGGTCATGTGTTAATAGTATATAATAAGGACATATTACTTCATATAGTATAGTGCAACAATGATAAATTTGAAAGAATCTTTTATTGGTTGTTTAAGTTAATTGGTAAATGCCCAAAAAATCAAGATATATAAGGATTTTGTAATGTTTAGCTAATAATAGAGTTATTAAAATTTTGTTTTAGAAGTATTAATCTATGGAACTTCTCTTTCTGCTAAGCATCACTTTTTGAAAATCAATTCAGCCTGAAATCTATCTCCATTAAAGAGATTTACAAAAACTATTAGCAAATATGGCAGGAAACCCCGCAAAAGAACCCGCAGGCTCTGCCAAATGAGCCAGCACCACCCCCAAATGAAGCAATCCTCGGTTACCCACCTCAGGGTCAACCAGAATCACCCGCTCTCAAGCAGCAGCCATGAAAGCAGGCACCACCCCCCAACCTGGAGCTACTTCAACTAGAGCCAGTTCACCTGATCTCACTTCTGCAACCTGCACGCCTAACAGCTCTGTGTGCGCTGCCTCCCACCAACCCGCTGGGCCCCCTCCAGCCAAGGAGGCCATCACCCACGCTGTTTTAATGGCGTCTGCTCAGTTGAATGCAACTCAGCCCATCCAGGAATTCACCTCCCCCATTGTGTCAGCTAATTCAGCCCCATCTATTATTGCTGACGCCGTGTTTCTGGCTCCCTCCATGAGGGGCGATAACCAGCTACCTGGCCCCCAAACCCTCAGATGTAAAGTTGGATTAGCCGCACATTCTGGTTCACTAAGCACCAAATTGGGACAATCTACTCTTCCCAATGAGGGTTCAAATGGTTAGGATTTTGGAACTTTACACCAGTTCCAATCTCACCCGTCCCATTTAAACCCCATAATTGGCACTTCTCAAGTTGGCACTTTATCTCCATATGCTGAAAACGACCAATTCACCAATCAGCCAGTGAGTTTTGCCCACAAAATCATAGCAAATACTTGGGCTGAATTTACCCAAATAGATTGGGATGGTGATGAAACATCGCCCTCCTCCCAATTGGCTGGAGTTAATTCCAATCTGGATGGGCCTCCCCAATTTAGCGAGGCCCAACAATCACCTGTCCCCCAAACCCTCAGATGTAAGGTTGGATTAGCCACACATTCTGGTTTACTAAGCACCAAATTTGGGACAATCTACTCTTCCCAATGGGGATTTAAATGGTTCAGATTTTGGAACTTCACACCAGTTCCAATCTCACCTGTCCCATTTAAACCCCATAATCAGCACTTCTCAAGTTGGCACTTTATCTCCATATGCGGAAAACGACCAATTCACCAATAATCCAGTGAGTTTTGCCCACAAAATCACAGCAAATACTCGGGCTGAATTTACCCAAATAGATTGGGATGGTGATGAAACATCGCCCTCCTCCCAATTGGCTGGAGTTAATTCCAATCTGGATGGGCCTCCCCAATTTAGCGAGGCCCAACAATCCGCCCCTCAATCTAATATGACGCCAGCAACTGCTGTAACATTCCAGCAACAAGGGAACTCCACAAACTTGTTCAAACCACCAGCTTACACTCAACCTGCGATTGCAGCCCAAAGCAAACACAAACGTAAAAAGGAGCCACTGGGGTGTGGCAAAAACCTCTGGCACCAACGCTACCCAAAGCTGATCCCCGTGAAGTGGCGTTTATTGCTGATGTTAAGAAGAAATGGGCCGAAACTAGAGCGCAAAAAGCTCTACCTTGCTCAACCCTCTCCCACGCAATTCGCCTTTATTATGGGCATAACCCTGTTGAATTCTATACGGAGGATTACTTCTCATACTTTGCAGCGATTGCAGAGACATTCCCAATTAACACCACCATCCATGAATCAGTGGAGGGCCACTACATCGATGTGGGCTTCACTGAAGCTGCCCTTGCTGACCATGATGCCACCCTCCAGGTCATTATTCCATGTGGATCTCTTCACATCTCCTGCACACGCTCTCACCTGGAGAAAATTTCATGGGTTACTTTTTCCAACCTACCAACGACTGTTGATCCTGAGTCTCTTAAACTGGCACTCCATCGTGGTTTGATGGAGTTTGGGTCTATTCTTTCAGTGGACTTTAGCGTCCCCTCTTACTATGCTCCCACCCAAAGAGCTCGCACTGCTAGGGCGTCGTTCATCCCCTCCCCCACTGTATCCCGCAACATTGAGGTTATTCCTCATGTGGCGGTAGTTGGGGCATGCCCTGAGATCTTTTTTGTCAACCCTGATCAGGCGCGCCGCCGGTGTTCATGGTGTAACGCCCTTGGACATCTGTATAGTGGCTGCACAGCTCGAAAACAAGCCCTCTTAGCCACCACCCAGGGGCCTAAACCAGGCCAAAAACGATCCCACGTGGCCACAGCAGCAATTCCACAACCCACACAATGGGTTCCCATTCAAGACCTTTCCCCTGAGGCCTTACACCTAGCAGCTGAAAAAGCTAACCCCACTATTGGTACAGGATACCTTCGCGCTCATGACCCCCTTCCAGTGGGCACCCCCTCCAATCTCCCAGAGTCAACTCCCTCTCTCACCAGGCGCAAGGCATCTCCCACAGGGCGCCCCTCGTCAGCCACCCCCACTCAGGGCTCCGCGGCACCCCCACCAACCTCCACCAGCAATTTATCGCATCAACCCTCAGTTCCCAATGGAGCTATGCCCACCATCATGGACTGGCAACCCGCGGCCTGCGGTAGAAGTGCCACCTCAAAGAGTCCTACCCCAAACCCACAGTCCATTTCGCGCGGCTCCTTTGCAGTGTTGGAGGAAGTGAATATGAACTCAGACTCATCAAATGGGGACACCGCGGAGGTCGCCATTGAGCACCCTCAGGTCCTTCCCCTGCAATGGAGCGGGGTAGCATCCTAGGCTGGCTTACTGGGTCCTCCGCCCCCCACCCTCTCCTTCCCCTCAGAACCCTTGACGCTCCTCACAGATTGCAGCTAATAGTCAAGCCAAAGGACTCAAAACAAGCCGCCTCACAGCAGCAGGTTTAAGCGCTGGCAACCCCCCAGGACATGGAGGGGAACAGCTATGAGTCCCCAAGGCAGCACCCTGGCCCTGCAATCCATTAACGTGAATGGGTTGCAGGACTTTATGCGGAGAGCCCGCCTCCTCTGCAACTTCAGGTCAGCACAAATTGACATCGCTGCTATCCAGGAGCCCCATATCCTCCCCCACGAACAATCTGCATGGAATGAACAGTTTGGAGGCAACTCCTTCTGGACAAACCATGCCGCCCTTATTGTTTTGAATCCCCAGGTTAAAACCCATTCTTTTTCACAATATCTAGGTGGCCGCCTCATACTGGCCAAACTCACCACTCCTGACATCTCTTTCTTCGCTACAAGCATCTACCTGCCTAATGCAGGTCAGGAGCAAAACCGGCTCTTGGAAGAGCTCGTCCAACTCAATCTCCCACGGAATACAGTCCTCTTGGGAGATTTCAACACAACCATGAGTTGCGTCCATGACTCTTACCCCCTGCAGCAAAGGAACGCCCTGGATCAAGTCGCCTCCAGGATTTCCTTAGCCTGAGTGGCTTTATGGATGCGCTTCCACCCTCCGCGTCTGGCCTAGGTTGCATGACTAGGATCCAGTATGATGGAGGAGCTTTTCAGTCAGCGTCACGCATAGATATGGCACTGATTGGACCCCTGCTAATTGGCCGCGTCTCCTCTCCCATCTCTCGTGACAACCATCTGAGTGATCACAGGTCACTCACCGCTGTCCTCACCACCACGCTTTGACTGTCGCGTAGGTTCTGGCCTAGGGTTGCCCCAGCTTTTCTCAACAACCCCTTCACTAAGGAGAAGCTGTCTATGACCATCCGGGAGACTCTCACCTCCCCCCACCCCACCTGCTTGACCACAAGGCTAGATGGGCGGTGACCAAGGAGGGCATCACCCGCGTTGCTTACAACTGTGCCAAAGACCAGATGACCGCAGCTCGCGCCAGAGTCAAAAGGGCAGAAGCCAGAATCAGACATCTGGAGCGAAACTGCCAGCTTTTGCCCTCTCCCAGTTGGTTGGAAGACTGGGAAGCGGTGCAGGAAGCACTCCGCTTGGAGCTCACACTGCAGGAAGAACGGGCAGCAAACTTTACAACATCTCGTTACTATGCTCAATGGGAACGCCCCACCCGCTTCTTCTTTCAGAAACAGAAAGCCCGGTCAACAGCACAGGATATTACTGCACTGAAGATTGGCACTACAACCACTTTGGATAAGGAGGAAATCACGCAGGAACTACACCGCTTCTACTCCAGCTTTTTCCATGCCACCCAGGTGGACCCGTTGGACATCCAAGACTTCCTGTGGCGGGCTCCAGAGCCGCTCATTGACCCACGGGCTGATGAGGCTCTACTGGCGCCTATTTCCATCCAGGAGGTGATGGAAACCCTTCTGAAATCCCCACGGCTTAAAGCCCCAGGCCCAGACGGAATACCCTTCAAGGTGTACCTTCTGGAACCTGCGGTGATAGCCAGAACCCTCCGCGACCTCTTTGCTGCACTCTTGATGAATGACGAGGTCCTCCCCAACTCCAGAGGCTCAATCACGACCCTCATTCACAAGAAGTCAGACCGTGAGAACCTGGCGAACTGGCGCCCCATAGCGTTGATCAACACAGACCACAAGCTCTTCACAAAGCTTCTGGCCAACTGAATCACCAAATGGGTGTCACCTCGCCTCTCCCCATCCCAGCACGGACTTATTCCGGGGAGGTCGTTATGGGACAACTATAATGACCTTCACGTGACTTTGACTGCTAACTTTCGTAAGGTGAATGGCTTTGTGGCTCTCCTGGATATGGAGAAAGCATATGATCGGGTGGCCTGGAAGTATATTGATGCTTCCCTGGCCCGCTTCCATCTCCCCCCGCAGCTAGGCGCTGGATATCAGCGCTATATGACCAGATCCACACCAGAGTCCTGGCGCCAATGGGTTTTACAGTGGCAGTACCAGTTGGACAAGGTCTCCGGAAAGGGGACCCCCTGAGCCCTATCCTTTTTAACATCACCCTCAACCCCCTCTTGGCCTCCTTACAGGACAAGCTAACAGGGATACTGGTCCCAGGTAAAGCCCCCACCCGCACCATGGCATTTGCAGATGACACCGCCATTGCATTTGGCTGCCCTGGGATGTTGCCCTCGCTGCTGTGACCATTGAGAGGTACACCAAGGCGTCCAACACCATGTCAACACCTCCAAGACAACAGTTGTACAGGTCGGCTCCCCCACCTTCCCCCCACCATTTGGTATTGAACCTGTGCGCGGTACCTTCCATCACTTGAGCGTTCTCACCAACCAACAAGGAGTTGCGCTAAAAGACAATGAGGACTTGCTCCTCGCAGCAGTTAACTCTAGGATTGCCAGCTGGAACTGGTGGCACATCACCCCCCAGGGTCGAGCTCTGATGGCCAATGTGTTCCTCCTCTCCAAAGTCTGGTTCCTATCGCACGTCTGCCCATTCACAGATGCCTTTTACACGCGGCTCAATGTACTCCTCCGCTGTTGGATCTGGGGCTCAAACCATCCACCAATGGCCCTCTCAACCATTAGCCCGACCCTGCATTGAAGGGGGCCTAGGGCTTCTGGACATGCGATCCCACGCCACCACAATCTTTCTGAAGTTCCTATGGCCGATTGTCTGCTGGGATGCGACCCCCATGCCCCAATGGGCGCCCGCCCTCCGCCAGTCAGTGCCAGCAGCTCTGGGTCTTCCTAGAGCATCTCTAACCTCATTAGGGGAGTGGCTCACAAACTACTTAGGCCATCGCCTGAAACCATCCTCATCTTTCTACTGGAACCAGGCTCTCCTTGCCCTGAAACGAGTAGGCGCGCGGATCCACCATGCCTTCCCATACAGAAGGGAAGGCCCTGGCCTCAGCCCCCATCGCTATGCAATTGTGCACAATGGACAAGTTGACACAACTCGCCTCAACCCTCAAGATCGTCCTCCCATCCGCCCAAGGCTCCTCCCTCCCTCCGTGAGATTCAACCTTAAGGAATTGTGGAAGGACGTCTATCACCCCATCCTGTCAGCAAAGGTGTCCAACACCTTATGGAGGGTGCTCCACTGTTCATACAGGACAGGGGACTGGACTGGCCCTACCTTCCAGCACCGAAGCTGCCCCCACTGTGCGGAGCCTATTGACTCCCACCTCCATCGTTTTTTCACCTGTCCAGGTGTCGCTGCATTTTGACCAAAGACCCGCGCGCTCCTCCATGCTCATCCCCGGTCTGGACACCCTGTGCAAGACCTCATGTTCGAGCAGACGTTGCCTGGTTGCCACCAACCCCTCCGTGTCCTCGCCTATGCCACAGCCATCTGGACCATCCATAACTCCTTCCTTCGTGCTGCCTTTGACCAGCAGGTGTGGACCCTTCCACACATAATCACCCACTTTCAGGTACACTTTGAGATGGCCCTGAAGGTCTGCACTATGTCGCCAACCCTCCCACGCTCAGTTGTCACTGCAGCATGTCTCTGGCGCGCAAACCCCCTCCCTTTCTTGATGCCTCCTCCTCTCTCCCTCGCCTCAGGCTCTTAGGAGCCCAGGCATAATTTAATAAACTTTGATGAATCCCCCCTCAGTTTGGGACCATCTAGTACTAAAAAAAGAACTGACATAAAAGGATTTACCGGCAGGATGAGTCACTGTCAGTTTGACCTTGAATTCCTGATCCAAGGCTCAACTGTGTTTATTTCAGTTAGCGTGACAGCATCTGGCTCAAAGAGCAACGTGAAATCCTTAGGGCCACCCCACGTAGGGGCAGTCCCAATTGGTTGGTAACGGGTTTAGGATGCCCAACCTGCCCATGCCTGGTCACTGGGCTGTTCGTTTGGTCAAATGAGTCACATCATATGCAACTCCCAATTTACTGGATAAGAGTTTCGGACTGTTGGCAATGGTTTCTGAAAATACCAAGTGTACATCAGGTATCATGCCCAACGATTTTGAGAGGGGGTTAGCATCAGCGATCATATTGGTGACTGAGTCAGAACTGTCTGTGATTTAGGCCAATAATATGACATTTGTCCTTTTTTTGAGTATGCATTTATCAATCATTTGGCTTTGATACCATTGGTCTTGGACCCTTAAACTTTGATTTGGTGATCTCAGTGCAGATTTCCTTTATCTGGCCAACATTTTGGCTGATGTGAGCGAGGGTACTGGGGGAGGAATCTGAAGAGGGAGTGCTGTTACCCAGCGCTCATCTACCACATGGGCGAGGTCACCCTGGGTGACGAGGGGTACATCCGCCCTCTTTGGTCCCTTTTTATTCAGAAACGGGAAGAGCGCCCAATCTATGCACAGGGGACTTTCCCTGGACTTATAGAACTCAGTTAATGGTGATTCTGGAAGCAAGGGATTTAATAGAATACTCATCCTCTCACTTGTAAGTGACTGAAAATGGCCCTTCCCAGATAGTGCCAAGCTTCTCACTTCTTGGAGTGATTCAGTTATGGTAATATAGTACAAATTTGGATACTTGAAATGAAGGAAGGGGGGCTCAGAGCTCATTAGCACTTTGACCCTCTTTTGTGATAGTTTTAGCCAAAATTAGTCATTGCCTCTGATTGTAACTAGATAATATGCTGGTCCAATTCCTTCATGGTTTGCTCAGGTTAGTCCTATTTGTATATATTTCTTTGGTTAATAGGGCTAGTACCCGAGGTTCTCAGCCATACAACACCCAGAAGGGGGACATTTTGAGGATGCAACTGTAGCTAATCTGGTAAGCCATGAGGGCACTAGGTAAGTAAAGATCACAATGTAAAGGGTCGGAGCTAGCCATTTGGTGAAGTATAGATACCAGGGTTCCATTAACTCTTTCTATGGCACCATCTGTAGATGGGCTATAGGGCTGAGAAGAGTTGTTGTGTTCCCAAGGAGGTGGCGAGAAGCTTTACAACTTGGGAGGTAAAATTTCTCCCATTATCACATAGGAGGACTTGGGGGCACCCATGTCAGATGAAGATGTACTGGTGTAAGAAGGTGGCTGTGGCTTTAGCAGTCTGAGCGGGGAGAGCAACAGCTTCAACCTATTTGGTGAAGTGATTAATTTCAACCAATATAAAGCGATCGCCACCTGTAGTTTGAGGGAGAGGACTTACCATGTCCAAACTTATGGTGTGAAGGATTGTTGGGGCGTAGTCAGTTGATACTAGTACTAGGTATTATAATTGGATTGTTTTTTACAGGTAAAATAGGCATCCATGACTTCAGCTATTGTCTTCATGATGCCTTCCCAGTAATACCGCTCTTTAATCTATCCATATGTTTTGCGTACTCTCGCCATGCCCCATGATAGTGTGAGACTCCATGATCACAGGTACTTTCTCAGACAGACAGAGATAAGGCAACCAATTTACTCCTACATTATTATACAATTTCCCCTTTCCACATTGTTATTGCGGGAGAGCCATGCTTGCATCTTTTGTACAGGTTCATCTTCATCCGCCCAAGCATCAAGGGTCATGAGGAGGTCATGCAACCTCTCTGCTTCACTATTGTCTAAATGAAAGACAGTCAACCGTGTCAACCCATCAACGTTTATATGGCGAGTTTACACCAGATGCTTAACTTTCATGTTGTAGTGCTGTAGCTTCAAAGCCCAGCGAGCCAACCGTCCTGTGGGTTCCTTCATATTTTGTAACCACTTCAAGGATGCATGGTCAGTAACTATTTTAAAGGAAGTCCCAAGTAAAAAAGGGCGGTAGTGTTTTACAGCAAGTAAGACGGCAAGGCACTCCTTTTCAGTAATACTGTAGTTGCGCTCAGCTTTTGAAAGCATCTTACTGAAATAAGACATAGGATAATTGACCCGTTTTCATCCAACTGAACCAAGATAGCTCCAACGGCATAATCAGAGGCATCTGTGAACAACATGAAAGGCTTGCCATAGTCAGGGTGATGGAGGATATGTCTTTTTTATAATAGAGCTTTCATGGCCTCAAACGCGGCTTTTTATTCAGCACCCCAAAAGAACGAAGTGTTTTTGTCCAAGAGATGCACAAGGGGCTCACTAAGCTGGGCGAGCTTGGGGATGAATTGATGGTAATACCCCATCATACCCAAGAATACCTGTATGTCACGAAGGGTTTTAGGCTCAAGCATCTTAGTTATCGCTTCTACCTTATCATAGGGGTTGTATCCCATCTTATGATATAGTGTGCCCAAGGAAATCCAACTACTTTTGGAAGAAAGTACATTTAGAGGGCTTTAGCGTGATGTTAGATGCCTGCAAGCGTTGGAACACTTCTTTTAGATGTGTGAGGTGCTCATAAAGGTCTTGGAAAATACTGTGAAGTTATCAAGTTAGACATTTGCACAGCTGAGCTTGAGATTCTGAAGGATATGATTCATCGCCCGCTGAAAAGTGGCAGGTGCATTGCACAACCCCTGGGGTAATTGAGTGGGTTAAAAAAGGCCTTCGCTACAGATAAGGGCGCACCTCTCCTGGTCTTGTGAAGAAAGGTCCATCTGCCAGTATTCACTAGCCAAGTCCATATTGGAGAAGAAACGGACCCAGAGAGCTGCGCCAGAGCGTCATAAATTTGGGGGATTGGGTAGCTGTTCTTCTTTATAAGGTTTATTCAGCTTATGATAGTCCATAACTACCTGATGACCTCCATTTTTCTTTTTTATAAGTAGAAGAGAGGACGACCAAGGGCTTTTTAAGGACCATAAGCCCAGCGTCCAACAACTGTTTTAGCTCCGTCTGCATCTGTAACTCCTCAACTTTTTTTGTGGTAGGGTTTAGAGCGGATGTGATGAGCATCCCCAACATTAATAGTGTGAGTCCAAACCTTCATGTGCCCATAATCAGTATCAGATTTGGAGAAATTTTCAATATATGACTCCAGTAAAAAAATGAACTTTGTTGATCTCTGCGGGGGCTAGGTCATCTGAGATTTGAACAGTGGGAAAAGTACATAACAATTGATCAGCTGTTAGGCTCATATCTGCCATAGACCCAATACAGTGAACTTGGTTAATGTCTTCAATAGGGACCAGCAGGCCTCTCCCAATATCCTGATGCTTCTTGATGACCATGTCCTTGTTGGTAAGGTTTCCCAACAGGAGATTAATTGTTTGCTTATAAGCTGTGTCCAGGATACCTGGCAACACCCAAGGTTCTAAAGGGCTTATTCTATCAATGCTTGTTAAGTTCAGGAGGCAGTTATGGGGGATTTGCATGGTAATCTTGGTTTCTATAACCTTTTGTTCAGCCGCTTTGACTAATAACTCCTCTGATGCATACAATGGAAGGCCCTCGGAAGCATCCACGGATTCAGGCAGTTTTGGTGTTTCTGCCTAATGTGGTATAAATAAGGGTGAGGGCGGATCAAGGATACTCAAAGACGCATGTATATTCTTTCTTTTTTGGCTCATCGTTAGCAAAAACCAGGGGAACTTCATAATTTAAAAAGGGAGAGAAATCCCTGTTTCATATTAATTATTCCGTCATACTCAATTATGTTTTAGTATTAATGAGCAGGACGTATGCGTTATTTTCCAAAGCCACCAGGGGCAGCAAGTAGAAGTTTCCCAATTCATATGGGTAGAGAAGAGTAGGCTTCAATAGCACACGTATTGTTAGGCCCTGCAGTTCCAAACTCTTGTGAATAGTCCAGGCCAGGAGCCAACTTAATTTTGTTAATGAGCTTTGAAGAGACCACGTTCACTGGAGCACCCATATTAAGGACGGCTAGTATGTGCACTTTTTTGCTAACAACGTCTACCTAGGTTATGGTGTTACCAAAAGTAGGGGGAGGGCGAGGACCTCCTTCAAATGGAGAGTGGAAGCAAGGCGTTGAGCCATCGCAGGGTAGTTGTCTTTGGATATTGGAGGGTATGAACCTGCTGGGTGTATCATATCACTGTCCCAATAAGCTGGTCCACATCACTAGCGGTATCAATCAACTCTGAAAAGCTCAATAACTGTTGAAGATAGGTTCGTCATGGTATTATGACAATATCATTTTTTTCTGGCTTCACCCTATCCAGAACCTGCACTTCCATTGGGGCTCCCAAAACATAATAGCCTGCATCTTCACCACCTCCCTCATACTCGTCATCAGAGGGATTGTCAATGCACCTCATTGAGTTACTAAGAGGGGGCTGAGAAATGGGCTTAATCTCCTCACAGGAGAGGGCTTTGTCACTCTCATCTACTCTTTTTATTTTTGAAGGGAGAATCATAGCAGTACCAACTTTTGAGGAAGGCATTAGGAGTGTAATAGTTTTGGCTTTTTAAAAAAGTGACCAACTTAGACTTCTCCATAACGGCAGGTTTTGAACTAGGGGCAGCCTTAGTTGAGATGAAGGGAATTGAGGCAGCGGTTTAGATGAATGTGATGCGTTATCTACCTTAGTAGACTGCCCAGCAAGAGGGGGACCAGGCAAAGTGATAACTGGCTTCATTGGCTGAGCTTTTGAACCTGAAGCTGGAGGGGAGCGCTGCCCCATAACTGCCAATAGTTTTGGGATATCCTCACATGTTAAAGAATTATTTTGTCGTTGCAGCTCTGCAGCAGCTGGTTTCCAGAGGAATACAGCCATAGAAGAGTCTGAAGGGGTCAGAGTTGCTTCCCACTTTAAAGCTTTTTTCAGAAGTTCAGGTTCATAAAAGTCAGCCACTGCTAAAAGTGCCTCTTTGATATCCCATACAGTTTGGAAAGTGTTCTTGACTGCAGAGATATGAATTGTTAAAGAGGGATAAGATGCCAATCTAGCCATGATAGCTGCAATAGAATCATCTAGAGGGAGCAGTTTGGCCAGCAGCAGAGGTTTAGCTTTGCTATAGAATAGCTCAACATATGAGGGGACTGAATCTGCCTCTTGAAGGCTAAGGCACATAAAGGCCTGTTTTTGCCGTTGTAAACTCTGTTGAGAACCAAACTCGTCAATCAGTGCTTGTTTAACCTCCGTCCAGGTGGTAAGTATAGCCATTTGAGGAACTATGATATCCTGAGCCATCCAACTTAAGCAGGGAAGGATAAATTTATTTTTGTAGGCCAGTCGCTCCTTCCATTGCAGACTTGTGAGCATAAAGAAAGGAAGTGATACTTCCCTCACCAGGCATGAACTTGTCTTTAAACGGAGGTTTAAGAATATTATGGGAGGGCCCATTATGCCAGGTAGAGAGTGCTTCTCAAGCCTTTTGAGGTGAGCCAAAGCACTGGCTAGTTAGTTTTCCAAAGCAGCTAGCCTTGGTTACAGAATAGTTGCCATAGTTAAATAATTTTTGGTGGTATATAGGGTCCCCTGTTGTGAGCACCACTTGTTGAATTTTGGCCTTGGGAGATGCTCGCTTGGTACTTGATCTACCAAAATCCAGAAATAGAAATTTATAACACTGTTATAATATAAATACTTAAGCTACAAAAACTTATAAAGTTGGGTTTTTTAAGTTTTTTATTGAGCGTAGCAGGGGATAAGATAAAAACTGAACCCTTTTGATATCTGACCAATCAGTATTTAAACTAAATTGAGGGTTTATGTCAGGGACTAGAATATCTAACCCAGTCTGGCATAGCAACTCGTGAACTTGCCATGCCTGAGCTAAGAGTCCAGTATAACAAGGGTAGGATGTGGATAAAAAATATAACAGCTGTGAATAAAGGTCTGTTGGGCCCTAATACGTTGTAGAGCTTCAGCTAGCCCAACCCCTGTTAAGGCCAAGATACCAGTGACAGTGGGTAATTGTAAAATTGGGTTAGTTGAAATAATTTTTTTCAGGGTTGTTAGATTGATATAAGCTTGATAATAAAGATCATTGTACTTTACTAAGGATCAAAAGCAGGTAAATCAAATAAGTATTTAGAAACAAATTAACTTTATTGACTGCAAGGAATGATTTTAGAAATATTCAGCTTATATACACTTTTCAGACTAATTAAACTAGCTTTAAGGCTTACTTGATTCTTATCAAGCTTTAGATTCTTTAGGATCTTTTTGTCTTAGATAACCAAAGCTTAGAATAGTAGTCAACTGCCTAGTTAGGACTACTAAGACCTGGCCCCAAGTGTTCCGATGTTCAATTCAAATTTGATAGGCTTAAATTGACTCATTTGACTCATAATTCGTTCTGCTATGTGATTTTGCTATCATCTTCGATTGTTTAAGCTAATTTCATATATCATATATTCTACTAATAAGAACTGATATATCAGGGATATCTTTCATGTCAGGATTTGCCCTGACATTATCCCCCACCAAGGCTGAAGCCATCTGCAATTTTCTCTTTTTTAACCTTGAAGTAAATTCTTTGCATTTTTAAGGTTTTCCTCTGGTTCCCAAGTACTTTCTTCAACAGGGTACCCTACCCTTTTACCAGGTACTGAATCTTCCCATAATGCTTCCTACTCTTAAGGATTGCTTCTACTTCATACTCTGGAGTCTCTCCTTTAATCAATGGAGGGGCATCTGTTATGATCTGTTGATGGGGTAGAGAGATACCATCTTTCTTATGTAAAAGGGATCGGTGAAATACATTGTGGATTTTCCATTCCTTGGGTAATGCTATTTGATATGCTACCTTACCTATAATTATCTACCATAAAAGGTCCTGTGCGTTGGTTTGCTAATTTATGTGATGGAACACTTATAGGTACATTTCTTGCATCTAGGTAAACTTCATCTCCAATTTCTAGGATCTTCCCAGGTACTCTTTTCTTATCAGCAAAATCCTTATATGTCCTTATTGCTTTTTTTAGATTTGCAATGCATAAGGCATGAGTTTGTTGAATATCTTTGATAAAGTCTCTACCTGATGGGTTTCCTGAGATTTCAGTGAAGTTGGGTCCCCAATTCACATCATAACCATAATTTGCTTTAAAGGGTGACATACCTATAGAGGCATGGTCCAAGTTATTATAGCAGAACTGGGCCATTGTTAGAAGCTCTACCCAATTATTTTGTTCGGAATTCACATAGCATCTTAGTTACTGCTCTAATACTTGATTTACGCGTTCTGTCTGTCCATCAGTTTGAGGATGATATAAAGTGTATAGAAATCTTTTAATACCTAGGTCCTTCATTAATTTATTCCAAAAACGATGTAGACTGAGCGCCACGGTCTGTTATCACTTTTTTAAGAATGCCGTGTAAAAGAAAGACATTTTTATAAAATAGTTGAGCTGTTTCCTTAGTTGTTACAGATGTTTTAGTAGGTATAAAGTGATCCATCTTTGCAAATCTGTCAACGACTACTAAAATTGCATTGTAACCATTTGAATTTGGTAACTCAACTATAAAATCCAAGGAAACTGATTTCCATGGTTTTGTTGCCATACTTATAGATTCCAGTAAGCCCTGTGGTTGTCCTCTTCTAGCCTTTGTATGACAACAGGTCTCACAACCAGCTAAGTATTTGATCACATCTTTTATCAAACCAGGCCAACGGTATGTTCTCTGAATAAGTGAAAGCATTTTATTTCTTCCAGGGTGACCTGCCATGCTTGTGTCATGGTAAGCACATAATATAGTTAGCCGTTGAGGACCTTCAGGTATATAGAGACACTGTTCCAAAGTAGGAAATATCCTTTAAGTGAATAACCCTTTTGGTACCAAATGCTATTGTTGTTATTCTTTAAATCAGATATGATTTCCTGGCGATAAGTGTCTTTTTCCTGGGCTTTGATCAATTCGTCCTCCCATTTTACTAGGACAAGGTGAGAAAGTTGATCTGATTTTCTGTTTGTTTTTAGTAATACTTGAGTATTGTAGTCTTCTATCTCCCCCTCGTCTGGGATAAGATCTGATCTTCTACTTAAAGCATCCGGGACTACAATAATTTTTCCTGGTTTATAACCAATTTCTAGCTCATATTCAGCTAAAGTGAGAGCCCATCTGGCTTGACGTTGATTTAGTTGCCGAGGAGAGAAGAAGTAAATTAAGTTTTTATGATTAGTCAGAATGGTAACTGGATGTTTAGCCCCGCATAGGTATCTTCTCCAATGCTTCAAGGTCTTAACAATAGCTAACATCTCTTTATCATAAATGGGGGTAATTACATTCATCTGGAATAGACTTCTTTGAGTAGTAGGCTATAGGGTGAAGCCTATTATCATCCCCCTCCTGTAGTAAAACACCTTTAAGTACAAATCCTGAGGCATCAGTTTCAACCACAAATGGCCTTTCATAGTCTGGCATTGCCAAAACTGGTGCTGTAGTAAACGCTTTCTTTAAGTCATTAAAGGATTTCTCTGCTTTTGATGACCATTTAAAAGTTACATTATTAGAGGTGAGTTGCGTTAAAGGTATTGCAATTGTTGAAAAATTCTTGATAAAATCTCTGCAAAAGTTTGCTAAACCTAGGAAGCTTCTCACCTCCTTTCTTCTAGACGGTGTAAGCCAAGAAGTAATAGCATCAACTTTACTTGGTGTCATTGTAAACCCGTTCTTGCCTAAAACATAACCAAAAATTCTACTTCTTCTTGTGAAAACTCACATTCTGATAACTTAACATGCAAATTATATTTTTGAAAATCTCAAATACTAGTTGAAGATGATTGAGATGATCCTCTTTGGACTTACTTTATACTAAGATATCATCTAGGTAAGCACACAAAAATTGGTCCATGTAGCCTCCTAGTACAGTATTGATCATCTGTTGGAATGTGCTGAGTGCGTTGCATAAACCAAATGACATTACAAGATATTCATACAGGCCAAATCTTGTTTTAAAAACAGTTTTCCACTCATCTCCTTCTTTGATTTGGATTTGATTAAATGCATCTCTAAGATCAATTTTTGAAAATATTGTTGCTCCAGAAAATTGGTCGCTGAGGTGGTCTGCATCAGGTAAGGGATACCTGTTTTTATAATGATATCATTAAGCTTCTGGTAATTTACAAATGGACATAAACCTCTATCTTTCTTACTCACAAATAAAAGTATGATGAGCATGGAGATCGTGAAACTTTGATAAACCCTTGCTTAGCATATCTAAGTATTCTTGCAAAGCTAGTTTGTTCCCGTTGATTACAGCTGTAGATTGGGCCATGAGTAATCTGTTTACCTGCAACCAAATCTATTGCATGATCAAATAGGCTATGCTGGGGTAGGTGATTGGCTTCCTCTTCGCTGAAAACTAAGCCCATTGCCTTAAGTACTTAGGAATAGTTGCTTTACAGGACTCCAACTCTATAATTGGAGTATCAGCAACTAACAGCCCAGAGCATTTTGCTTTAATCAAAGGCCAAACTTCCTTTTTCCTATTAAAGCTAACAACAACGGCATTATTCTCATACTGGTACTGAAGTTTCATCTGACATGTCCAGTTATATCCAAGTATTACTGGTTGAGTAGTTTCCTTAAGCACCCAGAACTCAACATTGAGGTATAGGAACCAACATGAAGCCTAATAGGCTGATCTGAACGATAGGTGTTGATAATCTCCCCATTCCCAAGAGTTACATCAAGCGATTCAGTTCCTTTTGTACATTTTAAACTTTCTAGTAATTTCTTATAATGAAATTTCTAGATGCGCCTGTATCAATTAAAGCCTCTGTACATTCTTTATATTCATCAAGGCTTAGAGCTACATATAAAATAGGATAAGGCTGAACATTGTTCTTTAATGATGATTTAGCAGAAATTGTTTTTTCTAAGCATTCATTTGCATAATGACCAGGCTTGTGGCAGTTATATTATAGCTTTTCTTTGGTCCAACGTTGTTGATAGTTAGCTCTGATGAATTTCTTTTCCTTATTTTTGGTTAAATATGTAGGTGCTTCAATCATCAGATTTTTTGTGGTCTCAATTAAATCTTGAAGATGCATAGTGATTGGATGATGTTTAACCAATTCTGTCCAAAAGTCATTCAAGCCTTGGTGAAAGAGAAGTGAACCCATCTCAGAATCTAAATCAGCTTTATGAAACGCATCAAAAATTTTTTTGTATAATCCTCCATAGCTTGATCTTCCTGTCTTAGCTTCAGTAGAGCTATATGTGCTTGTAATCTTGATCCAGCTGGTGTTTCAGCGACTAAAAGTTGACTTCTAAAAGACTCATAATCAGTGCATAGACTTTCATCTTCTTCAAGAGCCTTTACAAACCAACTAAGTGCATCCCCAGGGAGTTGGGAACCTATTGCCATCACTTTGCATGCATCATTGTGATAAGTGTTAGGGTAGATTTTGAATTGTGCACTTAATAAAGCCAGTCCTTCCTTTATAGTTGAGAGTGTCAACTTTTCAGGAAAGTTTACTGAGGAGCTAAATGGAATAGCATGATTAGCTACTGTCACAGTCTTCACTTGGCTGGGTCTTTCTGAGTTCCTTGATAGATAGTCTGATTGAGACTCAGAAAAATTTGAGCGCGCCTTAATTTTGCTATAGGCCTTTAACAATATATATACAGCTATTACGCCTAGTAGCATAAGGAAAAGGGGGTAATATTTTGTTTGGTAGGCAGTCAATTTGTCAGGGACTGGAATATCTTTAACCCAGTCTGACATAGCAACTCGTGAACTTGCCATGCCTGAGCTAAGAGTCCAGTATAACAAGGGTAGGATGCGGATAAAAAATATAACAGCTGTGAATAAAGGTCTGTTGGGCCCTAATACGTTGTAGAGCTTCAGCTAGCCCAACCCCTGTTAAGGCCAAGATACCAGTGACAGTGGGTGATTGTAAAATTGGGTTAGTTGAAATAATTTTTTTCAGGGTTGTTAAATTGATATAAGCTTGATAATAAAGATCCTTGTACTTTACTAAGGATCAAAAGCAGGTAAATCAAATAAGTATTTAGAAACAAATTAACTTTATTGACTGCAAGGAATGATTTTAGAGATATTCAGCTTATATAAACTTTTCAGACTAATTAAACAAGATTTAAGGCTTACTTGATTCTTATCAAGCTTTAGATTCTTTAGGATCTTTCTGTCTTAGATAACCAAAGCTTAGAATAGTAGTCAACTGCCTAGTTAGGACTACTAAGACCTGGCCCCAGGTGTTCCGATGTTCAATTCAAATTTGTTAGGCTTGAATTGACTCATCTGACTCATTATTCGTTCTGCTATGTGATTTTGCTATCATCTTTGATTGTTTAAGCTGATTGCATATATCATATATTGTACTAATAAGAACTGATATATCAGGGATATCTTTCATGTCAGGCTTTGCCCTGACAGTTTAAGGGAATTTAATGCAAGTCAGAACGGCTTGTTACATTTTGAATAAAAAACACTACAATTAAACTTATTAAGCTCAGAAATCTCTCTTCACTTAGGCTGAACAATGAATGGGGAATTATTTTGGAGATAAGACATAACCGTGGGGTAATGACTTAATATATTTTATCCAATCCCCTTTCACAAAAAATATTGCACCTTGGGGGACCCTGGCCACGCCTATAAAAGGGGGTTATCCCCATGTAGGTGTTTGATTTGAACTGGTAGGGGTTGGAAGTGATCCATTCTATGGACGCCCCAATCCACTGCGAAGTCAGAGTAATATGACTACTAAAATTCATGTTAATTCCCTTGAAGCATTAGAACATTTGTTGCCTTGATTTTCGGGGATCCACTGAGAATTGACCAAGGTCTTTTGGCTAATTAAATCATTACTATTTTTAAATTTGATCTCCTCATTATCACAAACTTGTAAATGTCTGACATTCCCTCTTTTCAGTCAAGTTTTTACCACAACATTCGTTTTCTAAATCCTGGGAGGCAAATGTCTAGCACTGGCCAAAAGAGTAAATGCTACCTTAAATGCTATTCTTTAAAAGCTAGTTGCAGGGAAAATGTCTTCTTGAGCTTTATACTTAAGTTCAATGATGTTCTAAAATATCAGCTATTATTCATCAACTAGGAAAACTCTCTTTAAATTACTCTATGGCAGGAAAGAAGCTCTACAATTAATTTTATAATCTTCTCTGAATTAACATCGTTGATTATTTTTGACCAAAATTTAAATTGTTTAACCAACATTATGACTTACAATTTACAAGCGCTAACTAAAACCTTTTGAAAAGGGTCCAGGCCAAGAAGTACAATGATAAAAATTGATCACCCCTTAAAAAGGTTGGATTTTGGAGATAAAGTATTATACTGTGATACACATGGATTTAGCCAGCAAAATAAATTGGATGCTAAATGGAAATTGCCATTTGTAGTAATTTCAAAATCAGTGACAGATGCCTATTTTTTAACTGAGGCAAGACATCCAGTGGATGGACAATACCAAAACAGAAACTTTAAAACTAAATCAATCAAAAAGATGAACTGATTGCCCTGAACGAGCAGTGGGACTCACAAAAGTAATGAAAAAACACCTACCAGGTGGCACAGTGGCAAGCCGCTTATCCCAACATGGTAGGGGTGGAGGGGGGATCAGGCAGATCGAAATCATCATCCTTGGGATTAGCACTGAAAAAGTGGATCAATGATGATAGTAAGGGGGTTGAGGCATCCACAGGATGAGGGTCGAAATGAGGTAGATAACAGTTGAGTTTGACAATTTGAGCCTGGATAAAGAACTCTATGAGTTCAGCAACATGATGTTTGTCTTGGATGCGGGCGTTGGGAAGTTGGGCTAATTTTGCAATGTTTGCTCTGGTGACATGTGTGGATGAGGGAAATTCTGCCATAGTAACAACGCGTTTGACAGCAGGGATGGCAGTTTAATAGAGGCTTTGGATTTACTCTTTTGCAGTAGGAGGAAAATTCAAGGGGAACAAGGGGATGTGCAGCTCTTTTTTTAAATTCATTGACAGATTTTGCCATGGCTTTGCAAAGATGGCGATTTTTGGGTGAGGCCACCATGGCCTCAGCAAGCTGGTGGTCTCTTTGGTATAGGATAGCATTGGGTTTGGGGACATATTGTTTGGGCTGGAATGGGGCATCAAAGTCTTAATACATAAATGGTTCTAGATCAATTGGTTTAGCTGGAGGTAAAAAAAAAAGTTTCACCAGATTTTGTCACTTCATCCAATAAATCCCAGAGATTTTAGTTGACTTGTATTGATTCAGTGATAGGTGGCTGTGGTTGGGTAAGTTTTGAGTTGGAGGATTATTATGGATTGAACATTAGTCCAAGCCTGCACCCAATTGGTTGGCATGGGTGTGAATTGGCCATCTTGGGTTTGAGATGCTAGATCTTGCTTCTGATTTGAGCACATGGCCTGTGGGTGAGGGGGCAGCAAAAATCCCCACTTGGACGCTGTTGTTGTGGCCTCATGGGTAGAGTTAGCCATTTTCACAGGGTGTGAATTATATTGACATGCTTTTTTCATATGGTCCAATTTATAGCAGAGGGTAAAATTGTGTGCTGTTGTCAGTGTGGGCCCATAATAAATGGTTGGGTGCAGATGGGATATAATAATGTAGTGGGATGTGCTGGGCCATGTTTAGCTGGTGGGAGGTAACGGTTGCCATTGGCCAAGGTGCTGCTAGTATCTTAGCACCACTTGGGACAATTTATTGGAGGACGTGGTTTGTGCTATAAGTGGAAAGCCCAGACATCAACTCCTCATAGAGTGTTTGAGGGGAAAGGTGTGAGGGGAGGTTTGCAAAGGTTACCACAAGTGTGGCATTATTGGGGAGGCATGTATGGGTGGTGGTAATGGGTGTGTTTTTATAAATTAGGGGCGTTGCTGCTGCAGCTTCCGCATCCTCTTCAGTAGGGAATCCAATATTGAATTATCCCTTATAAGAGTGGAAGTCAATAAACCATGCTAGTGCAAAGGTGGCTGTTACCAGCTCAATTATCACTTTTTCAGTGTATGGGAAGAGATGTCCATACTCAATGCAGAGACAAAATCAAATATTTGATTGGGGTAGGGCTAGGTGGTGAGAGCGGGCTGTGTGGACTCATGCAAGATGCAGTGCTAGGTCCCTTGGGGGACATAGCGGCCAGATGTATTTGGTGTACTGGATGAGCCAGTCTGCATGCTTTTGCCTGCTGGATGGTAAACGCTAGCAGGTGGAGCACCACTGCCCCATACTGGGGCAGCAGGTGGTGGACCCAAGAACATAAATTTGAAAATTGGTGCAGTGAGGCGATGGTGGAAAATCAACTTGTTTTTAAAAATTGCTCAAAATTGATGTCAAGCGGAAGTAAAAAGAGTGACAGAAGCATATATGATCAAAATATCCTTTATGGTCATATAGTTAACTGAGTTCATAGTAAAATTTTAAAAATCGGTACTTAGAAAATAATAAATGATGATAAGAAATTATAAATAAAATACAAAAATTAAAAATGTAAATAAAAATAAGATGAAATTTAGGAAAAACTATTTTTTATTAGGTAACCTTTTTAGGGGATGATTCCGCATTCAACGCCTCTTGAGGAAGGTAGGTTCAATGTCAGTATCACTGAATAAGCTATTTAAATTGACTTGGGAGAAATTACTGGCGAGGGCTAAACCAACACAAAACCATGATCTTTGAGAAGAAGCTGAGCCTTGTGAGAAAGCGATTAGGTGAAGTGAAATCAAAATATTGTACTGGATAAGCGCAATACTCTAGCTCAGGTAGGAAAACAGCAATAAAGGAAGAGGCAATCAATGAATAACCCTAAATAATCTATATATGGTACTGGCACTGGAAGTTTGGTCTTAAATGCTTGCTGGCAGGCTTTATCAAGGAAGTCTAACATGTGAGCTGGCATGGTGCAAGGGATACTGGAGGGTGGTTGATTAATAATGCCTTTGATAAGAGCCATTAGGGGGAGATATTGATGTGAAGTGCCAGAAATGAGGTAGTCAAGAAAGAGAAAATGGCATCTTGAAGGCAACAGCGCAAGCTTCCTGGAACTGGAAGCAAAAATAATGATGGAAGTCAGGGGAGGCCAGTAGCTTTGTGGCCCAACTATGAAGGACTTGACTGGTGAAATGAATGGCGTAGGCTACAACATCTCAATCTATTATGCAGTTAAGATCATCAGGCTTAAGGGCCTATGCAAGGCTTCAGAAACTCTGCTTTTTATATCATCATATGGGAGATCGAAGTGTCACAAGTTCCAATGGTAAATTCAGTCAAAAGCACCACTGGCATATACTATTGGCCTAACTGAAACAGAAACTCTGGAAGCAAAACTGAGCTGGCATGAAATGCTTGATATTAGAAGGCATGAATTCATTAAGCTTGATGATTATCATGGGTTTAACCAAAAATGGAGCCAAATCCAGAAAAGTGCCAAAGTCCAATTCAACAGTAGGCAAAAAGGGAGATTTGGCTGTGACTCATTGAAGATAGTATCCACTCCAGTTTCTTTGGGAATAGTTATGTTTTCAGTAATTAAGTGGAAGGACTACCAAAGCCGCTTAACTTGAAGCATGGGCCTTTGGGGACATAAACAATATCCCTTTAAAAAGGCATGACTCATCACTCATTAAGGTGGGCATCTTCATTGGAAAGATTGTCCAGTTAATGTTGGTACTGGGAGCTAGATGAACTTGACATATGAGCTGGATAATCTGGTCAAGTCAGGGAATGTGTTGGAATTTTTGTAGTTGACCACATCATCCATCTCAGTGTATATCAATCTCTAATTAATCCTAATTTTGATACAATTAATTCTATATTATGTATTAAGCATTTTGATGATTGGTAACTAACAATATGAACTCTTTTTCAATTGAATTTAAAAAGTACAAAATAGATTAGTAAACCAATTAGCCACAACACTGACCCGCTGATGTCCATGGCCCCACAGCCTGCTGCTTCCATGTGGGGCAGTGGAGAAACCCCAGCTAGAAATTTCTTTCCAGAGGGACTATGCGCTTGGACTGGTTCATCCAGTCCTAAAAATCCTTAGGTTAGTTCATTACATCCAAGGATCTCGCCATCCACCTTGCACGCTCCCAGGAGGTGCCCCAATGCCCTCTCATGCTCCCCCAATCTCACATTCATTTTGTCCTTTGGGTCAAGTATGGGAAACTGTTCCTATATGCAGACAAAGCCATAATCAAACTTGCACAGGTGGTGATGCAAATTGTTGGGTTTATTGATTTTTGCCCCTATAAGGGGTATTTTGACCTAGGTTTCACATGTGAAACTGATGCTGCCGCTGCAGCAACTGTGCCCCTTCTCTTTGAGGACAAACTGATTCCCACTATGTGCACCCAACTCTCCACTGACTCCACGTTGGTGGTTCAGTTCGCTTAGTTGCCCACTCACCTTCCCCATGCGGTGCTTCATCAGGAGCTGATGGAAGGTTTGGCTGTCTATGACACTGACCTCATCCTTCAATTTGTGGTCCCCAATGGAGCCATACGCCGCTCTGGGCCTTGGGCATTTGCCATGATCAGACCAAATTTAAAGATATTGCTGAGCAGATTCCCCTTGCTCCTTCATTGAATCTGCCCCTGACCACCCATTCTGGGCCCGCATCAAGGGTGGGCGGACCATCTACCCATCCTGCTTTGAGTTGGATCACTCAAAGCGTAGTTGCCCCTACCTTGCTGCTTCCACCACCTCTACAGTCTCAGCTGCCAGCTGCTTATTAGATGACCAACCTTCAGCCATCTGGTAATGGGGTGCAATCCTACCCCCTCCTCTAAAACATGCTGCCACTGCTGCATCCGCAGTAGCCAATCAGGCCTCTCCTAATCCTGGTGCCACCAATGCTCCCACCAATCATGAAGCGGCTTGGACAACAATTGCTCCCGAGCCACAACCCAATCCCCTTCCTCAGCCATCCCTATTGAGGAAAACAAAGAATTGTATGACATTAACACGTGGTCCTCATTTGTTGAAACTGATGAATCAGGTAATGTGATTGAAGACTCCAAAGTCAACATGAAAGGATTTATCCCTACACAAAACCCTATTGAGATCCCACAGTGTTTTTTGCCCCATGGCCTCATGACAATCTGTTATGCACCCACCACCATTTTGCTGTGGCCATTTTTGCCTAACTCAAACCATGTTTCCTCAACAATGCTGTTTCCCACACAGCAAAGATGCTTGCCAAAGGTCTCCCCCTCCCATTATTGCCCCAACCTGCCCCCACAGAGCAAAAAAACATTCTACAGCTTTACAAACATGCCTCAGATGTCATTCAGAAATTAATTGCTGCTTCAAAACCCAAAGCAAAGGTAACCTGCGCTGGTGCCTCTTTACTCTCACAACTTCCTGCCATCTTCAATTAAGTGTAGAAATGCTTGTCAACTTACTTGAGCGCAATTTACAATGATAATAATTTCTATGAAAAGCTGGTCCTCTGAAATCTCGCCCCGCATATTGTTGATAACCCCACGCCCTTGCTCTCTGACTTGGCCTGTGATTTGCATGATGAGGAACCTTCATATGATCCCCCTAACCCCCTTTCCTCTTCTGCATGGTGGGATAAGTGGCTCGCCGCTGTACCACCTGGCTGGTTGTTTTCTCATTTTGTGTGTCTTGATGCTCATTTGTCCAGTTGATTTGGGTTGTTAAGCTTTATTTTGTTTTTATATCTCTGTTTCAGTAATGGCTGTACCATGGTCAGTGTACCTTGAATTAAATTTATTTTTAAATTAGTAACTAACTATCTATTGCTCAGCGATGGTTGCTGACTAAATGAATACACACAATTAACCAAAGGATGAAAATCTGATGATTAGTTTTTATCAATGTTTTGTTGGGGATTATCCCTGACAATGTTAACAATTATTTTGACAATGACTTGATAGCCAATAGTCATATTACTATAAAGAAACATTCAAGTAGAGGTGCTGAACAATTAGAGTTGTTTTTCCAAAGCCACCAAAAGTTTTAATGCTTATTGTGGCGGTAGTTTGTAGATGTAACCCAACAACGTGGCCCCTATACAATTGGTATATGGTTCCTAAAACTAATAGATGACTGCTGAACCATGAAGGTTACTTTACAAGGGAATTAACTAAGGCGATGGAACCCTCTAGGCTCAGAAGTTAATCCCAAGGTTAAAGTTTGTGGAGGATAATTAATTAATCATCAGTGATCCATCTGGAAAATTGTGCAGAATTTACCCTATAAAAACCTTTAGTATTTTTTAATAAAATTAGAATTCAATTTTTGAGTAATATTATATTTTGACTTCTAAATTGAATAGTTGGAGGGAATAAAATTCTTTTGTTGTTTTTCTCAAGTTATATTTTTTCAGAGTGGGTTGAGACAATTAAACTGAAGACTCAACATATTAATTTTATTCATACAACTAATGTCTTTATTGTTTTACAAGTCCAAAACTGTGCAGTAAACTATCCAAAAAAATTTACACGTGAGGAGATCAAAGTATTATTAGACAACCTGATAAAGGTCCACTGAAGAAATGCTGACCTCAGGTGGTGGCATGCTTGCATCTGACTCCCAATAATGAGGTCTTGCAGGTTCACAAAAAACTGGTTTGCTGGACGGAATTGGACTTCCCACCGGACATCCAGATGGAATAATGGCAGTGGTACTTCAAGAAACTCTAGAAGGGCTTTCAGAAGAGCAGAAGGACCAAGTCCTGGCATTATTCAAAAAGTATTAAGAGATCTTTACATCCATGATCACGATTTGGGATGTGCTCATGCTGTCATATCGGGTGAACACAGGTGACCACCCTACTGTTTAGTCCTGGCCAATCCGCTGCTTGAGGGCTGCATAGGAGTTAGTTTCTGAAAAAATATGGAAGCTTCTGGAGAAGGGTATTCTGGAGACATTGAAGAAACTTTGGGCTTTGCCAGTGTTAATTACTAAAAAAGGATGGCACCAATCAGGTAGTAATCAACCATTATAAACTGAACAATATCACCAAAAAAATTTACCTGTTGCTTCCATTGATGATGCCTTAGATCATTCAGGCAGCACTCACTATTTTTTGTCTATGGGCCTGATATTAGGTTACTGTCAGATTGAGTTATTCATGGCATAACTAGAGAAGTGTGCCTTGATCACTTCCAAAGGGTCATTTCAGACCACTTATATGCCACATGGCCTATGTAACACCCTGACCATGATAAAGGGCCATGGACACTATTCTAGGAGATCTTGGCTGTCATGTGTCCTCATCTACCTTGATGAAATTAAGTCTTCTCGTGAGATGTTTTCAGAGAATCTGAATCATACAAAGGAAGTATCTTGCCAGCTTGCAGAGGCCAATCTAAAGATCAAACTTCACAAATGCCACTTCTTAAAAGAGCCAAAGGAGCATCTTGTGTTCATGGTGGACTCCAGGGCCTTGGGCTGCAACAAGCTAAGGTAGAAGCTATCAGAAAAATGACCCAACTAAGTCCTAAGTGGGATATTCAGGTGTTTTTAGGTATGTTCAGGTATTACTTATGCTTTATTTCCAACTTCATCTGTATTGGGGCCCCACTCTTCAAGCTTCTGAAAAAATGCTACCTTTGAATGGATGGAACGTCATCAGAGCTCCTTTGATACTCTCTAGATGGCGTTTATCAGCGCCCCAGTGTTGCAATATCCAAACTTCAAGAAGGAGTTCATCACCCAGATAAAAGCCTTCCTTTTCACCTTCAGAATAGTATTATCTCAGTGGGACGACAATGGTGTGGAGCATCCTATCGCCTATTGCAGCAGAACTTTGAACTGCCATGAGCGGAATAACATGGTGACCGACTGGGAGTTCTTATCTTTAATTTACACCTACAAACAATTTCAGGTATACCTTCATGGAGTAAAGTTCAAGATTTTGACTGACCACGCTTCCTTGCGCTGGTTTAGAATCTCTGGGAGACAGAGGGTCGGCTCACATGGTGGGCTCTCAAGCCTCAAGCCTGAAAGTTTGGAATGATTCACCATCTTAGTGCAAAGCATCAGAACGCTAACTGTTTATAACAGCTACTGACAATCACCATAATGGCTTTAATGGATGATTTGATGTATGAAAAGACGATCAGTAGCAAATACATTGAAATCCACCTAAGTTTTTAAGTATTGAATAAAATGAAGTAAAATACATCTAGAAATTATGGTGAGCTCTACATGCAGATCATTGGTGTTACATTAAGCTTCCCAAAACTCTCTTCCAAACTAGAAATTATTTTAAGTGCTCACAAGGCGATAGGTTATAAAGGGTTATGCAAACCTTTGGAGTTCCTGAAACTGCATTATTTCGGGAAGAGCATGCACTTTAATGTGCTTGAAACAATCTCCAGTTTTCACCAATATCAAATAGAGAAACCTTTCACCAGAAGACCTCCTATCAGTTTGTGAAACATCACTTTTCATGGCATACGGTGTCCATTGATGTTGTGGGGCCCTTGCCAACAGGTGCAAAATTCTCCAAATACATCTTAGTAGCAATTGATCATTTGACAAAGTGGTTTGAGAAACGCGCTATGAGAGATCTGGGGGCAGTCACCGCTGCAAAGTTTATAATGGAGCGCATCATACAACAGCAAGGTTTTCCACAGTTCATACTTACTGACAATGGAACCAAATTCACCCTGCATATTTCCTAAGCTGAACAAAATAATAGCCATCTACAGGGTTTAACAACCCTCTACCATCCTGAGTCCAATGGAACTGTTGAGCGGGTCAATGGGACCTTAGTGAATATACTCAGGAAGCTTGTGATATACAGATCATCAGACTGGAATACTCTTCTTTCCACCGCCTTTTTCACATAAAACATTAGCTATAACTCTGCAATTGGGTAAGTCCATTCCAGTTACTTTATGAGAGACACCCCGCCCTACCTGCACTACTCTACTCTACTCCTGTGTAGAAGATACCAGTGGAATAGATCCGCAATGCTATTTGGCAACTTTGACTTTCACACATCAACCAAACTTCAGACCAAAGCTTACTCAAATAGCCTAGATAAAAAGATCATGGATCACAATTACAATTAATGCAGGCAGAGTGGACTTCCACAGTTTGTGATAAGAGATCATTTCCTAATTCATAATCAACATAGGTTTGGATGGCGGAATAAGTTAAATAGTATATGGATCATGCCCTTTTAGATAATAGAGAGAACGAGCGCCAATGCCTACACAATCAAGAACCTTGTGAGTGGGTGGGTTATCAATCATGTACATGCTAAGTTTTTAGCATATAATAAATATAGGACATGGTTAAAATAAAAAATATAATAAAATAAAATGACCTAAAGAGAAAAAATATGTAAATATGTAAATAACAATAAGGATAATAATGTATTTTATAAAGCAAAGCAATTAGGTTGGTCTATCTTTTTAGGCTGCCTCACATTTAAATTCACCTCCTCTGCTTCTTTTGGTGTGACATGCTCTTTGATTGGCGAGATGCAAGTTTCTTTTCCATTTGCAATCTTGTAGGCGGTTCAGCCTCACTGAATCCTTTGGGGGTTTTCAGAGGGGGAGGTGTCTATGTCATCAGAGGAGAGGGGTCAGTAGCAGAACAGAAGCTGAGATGCCATTGGAAGGGGGAAGGTCTTTGCGGATGAAGTTCTAGAGGAGGTTGATCTGGAACCAAGGGTTTGATCTGGGGAAGAGGTAAAGTAACTGCATCATCAAATTGGATGTGATCCTGGGTCATCATGAGCAAGTCCCACAACCACAGTTGCTGGTGGTCTTATGACAGCAGAAAATATGCAATTAAGGGGGAGATAGATAGAGTGGGCACTGGAGAGGAGGTGGGTGCCATATCAAGGGGAGAAAGATGCTCCAAGTGCCAGGCAATCCGCGAGGAATTCATTTAGGTTGGGATAAGTGTGGAGAAGGGAACTAGACTCCAAAAAAGCTGCCTGACAGGGCCACTCAAGTGCCGCTCAATGGCGGTCCATCACTGTACCTAACTCACCATGGGGGAAAAGAAGACCATGTTTCTGATGAGCACCATAGAGGGAATGTACCAAATTGAATTGTTGGCATCCAGAGCATGAAATGCGGTGGAAACCCTGGACTGCATGTGGTTTAGCTGGTTGTTCTGGATTTTCACTCCCATTGAGCAGAAGTGTTTAAAAGCATGAGGAAATTTCCCCAAACATCTGACTAGCACCCATAGCATGAAGCATAACTTCTGGCGGACTAACAGTCCTGTTGGATTTGGGGGTTGGGAAAAAGGCTTGCTAGTGCTAATAACCTCAAATTTAACAATATAGGTGAGGAGCGTGTCACCAGTTATATAAAAATAAATAAGATAAGTCGATAAAGTGGTTTTTAATTTTATGGGTTTTACTATGAGCCACATGGGTGTAAAAGATAGAATCCCATATAATAATTTGATATGAGTATTTAAAGCGTTGAGGCTCAACATTCAGATAGCTTGGGGAATTTCAAATAGGGTAAAATGCAATTTTAGCCTATTAAGGCTTGACAAGCTCACATCTCTGATGGAACGATGGATGGAAAATCTTATTGTACAAGATGTACCCATGAGGTAACAATTTGATTTTTTCAGCCAATCCCCATCTGAGATAATTATTTCACCTTGGGGGACCCCCACCATGACTACAAAAGGGGTGTCCCCACGTAGGTGCTTGAATGGACCTAGGCATGCTTGAGGAAACACCGTCTGATGGATGCCCCATGGTCAACTTTGTGGTTGGAGTAATCTGACTATTAGTTACTGATTTAGTTGCCTGTTGTCAGGCATTTACCTTTGCAGACTAAAGATAAGAATGCTGTAGGTCGAGTTCTGCTTAAAAAGGGAAACGTTGGTTATTTGCAATATTCTGATGTCATTAAGAGCTTGTTTATTAAAATTTTTATAAAAAATTGAGGAAATTGGCCAAAAGTCCCTGGCCAACTCTCAGTGGAACCCTGTTAATTGAGGAATCACCAGTTCAAAACCTTATGGGCATTAGTAAAATCAGCTGGTCAGATTAATCTGACCTCACCACGGACTTCAGGGGAATTATTGGAAGGCACTCCCCTGACCCCAACAAAGTCCTTCAATGTACCTGCGCGGGGACCCCCCTTTTTATAGGCTTGGTGGGGGTCCCCCAAGGTGCAAGAAATTTCTTGGGTGGTGATTGGCTCAAGTTTATAAAAATGTTGCCTCATGGGTACGTTTGGGCCAATCAGAATCATGCTTCCTTTGTTCCACAGCCATGATGTGAGTTTCTGAACTATGATACATTGTTCCTGCATATTTCCATATTTGGACTCATACAGGCTATCCCAAACATATTCCTGAATTCCTTGACTTTTAAAAATACTATATATACTAGATAGTTGGAGATCGAGGATCATCATTTTCCCTTTATTGCACGGGTAATAAAATCATCAAAATCCTATTTTTATCAGCGCTTTTTTATTTAAAACTTATTTAAAAAAATATTTGTGGAAACCAGCTGGCAGAATGCACCAGAAAGCAAAAGTAAGCTGGCTTCTCACACCTGTAGAGGGGTCAAAATTGTGTTACCCCAATTTGCAGGGTTCCACTGAGAATTGGCCAGAGTCTATTAGTTGACTAAATCATTATTATTATTATTTATTGTTATTATTATTATTATTAGTATTTATTATTATTAATATTATTATCTTTATTATTATTATAAAATTTGAGTTCCTCCTTGGCACAGACTTTTAAATGCCCAACATTGCCTCTATTCAGCTGAATTTCACCCGCAACATCCTTATTCTGAAGCCTAGGAGGTAAAAGTCTGACATTACCCCCTCAAGAATGTTGGGGGGCAAATAGGGCCAAAGGAAGTGGCCATGAACTTGGTTGATGGTGAGTCTGGAGGAGAGGGATTTGATGGAATACTCATCCCCCGCTTGTATGTGACTGAGAATGGCCCTTTTCAGATAGAGCTGAGCTTATCACTTCTTGGAGTGATTTGGTTATGGTAATATTGTACCAAGTCAGATACTTGGAGTGAAGGAAGAGGGGCCCTGAGCTCATTCACAGCTTGGCCTTCTTTGATAACATTCTTAGCTAAATTAGTCATGGCCTCTGATTGTAATTGGATGATGAGTTGGGCCAACTTTTTCATGGCTTGTTCAGGATCAGTCCAATCAGAGAAAATATCCTTGGCTAATAATGTTGGCACTTCAGGTTCTCGCCCATATAACACATGGAAATGTGACATCTTGAGGATGCAATGGTAGCTAATATGGTAGGCCATGAGTGCACTGGACAAATAGAGATCTCAGTGGAGAGGGTCAGTATTGGCCATTTTTGTAATATAGATACCAGGGCTCTATTAACTCTTTCTACCGCACCTGTGGATGGGTTATAGGGGGCTGATAAGAGTTGTTGAGCTCCCATAGAAGTGGCGAGGAGCTTTATCTCTCAGGAAGTAACCTTTTTCCCAATGTCACATAGGAGGACCTGGGGGCACCCATGCTGAGTGAAGATGTACTGGTGTAAGAAGGAAGCCGTGGCTTTAGCAGTCTGAGCGAGAAGAGCAACAGCTTCAACCCATTTGGTAAAATGATCAATACCAACCAAGATATAGCGGTTTTCACCTGTAGTTTGAGGGAGAGGACCTATCATGTCCAAACTTACAGTGTGGAAGGGTTGGTGGGGCATCTCAGGTTGATACTGATATTGGGTCTTGAATCTGATTTGTTATTTACTGGTCCAGCATGCATCTAAAATTCGAGTTATGATTTCCATGATGCCCTCCCTATAGTACCGCAGTTTTTATCCACTTGTAGGTTTTGCATACTCCGCCATGCCCTACGATAGTTAAGACTCAAAAATGATAGGCGCTCACTTGGATGCACAGAGATAGGGCAACCAATATACTCTTACTTTCTTATTTAATTTCCCATTCTCTACTTTTGAGTTGCGGGAGTGAAGAGCGAGCATCTTCTGTACTGGTTCATCTTCATCAGCCCATGCGTCAGGAGTCATTAGGAGGTCATGAAACCGCTCATCTTCTCTATTGTCAAGTTGAAGGAAAGGCAGACGCGTCAGCCCATCAACGTTCATATGGCATGTCCCAACTTGGTGCTCAATGGTCATATTGTAATGCTGGAGCTTAAGAGCCCAGAGAGCCAACCGTCCAGTGGGAGATTTCAAATTTTGTAACCACTTCAATGAGGCTGGATCGTGATTACTTTGAAAGGAGTCCCATATAAGAATGTCCAGAAGTATTTGACACAATCAGGACAGCCAAGCACTCCTTCCCTGTAATGATATAGTTATGCTCAGCTTTTAAAAGCATTTTACTAAAGTAAGACATGGGATGATCAATTCCATGCTCATCCAATCGAGCTAAGATAGCTTTAAAAGCGTAATCAGAAGAATTTGTGATAAACATGAAAGGTTTTATGTAATCAAGGGTGATTGAGTATTGGTCTTTTTTGTAATAGCGCCTTAAAGGTCTTAAAGGCAGATTTTTGTTCAGCACCCCAATGGAAAGGGGTGTTCTTGGTTAAGAGCCATATTAGGGGCTCACTGAGCTGAGCAAATTTTGGTATAAATTGATGAAACTATCCCATCATACCCAAGGATATCTGGATGTCACGAAGGGTTTTTGGCGTAGGCATCATAGATATTGCTTCAACTTTATCTTGAAGTGGCTGTATCCCATCTTGTGATATAGCATGCGCAAGGATATCCATTTCCTCTAGAAAAATGTTCATTTAGAGGGCTTTAATTTGATATTAGAAGCCCTCAAACGTTGAAACACCTCCTTTAGATGTACAAGGTGTTCATTAAAAGTCTTAGAGAAGACTGTAGTATCATGGAGATAGACAATGACGCAGCTTGGTTTTAGATCCTGCAAGATATGATCCATTGCTCGCTGGAAAGTGGAAGGCACATTTCACAACCCTTGCAGTAGTCAGGTAGGTTAGAAGAGACCCTCACTGAAAATAAGAGCACATTTCTCTTGGTCTTGTGGACAAAGGTCCATTTGCCAATAACCGCTATCCAGGTCCATGGCGGAGAAGTATTTAGACCCAAAGAGTTGGGCCAGAGCTTCATCAATGCGAGGGATTGGATAACTATCCTTCTTGGTGAGGTTGTTTATTTTGAGATAGTCCATCTCTACCCAATGGCCTTTGTTTTTCTTTTTTTATAAGGAGGAGAGGGGACGACCAAGGGCTTTGTGACGGCACCAGCAATCCAGCATCCAAAGCTTTTTGAGCTCCGTCTGCATCTTTAGCTCCTTAAATTATGATTTGTGATAGGGCTTATGAAAATGGGTTTAGCATTACCAACGTCAATCATATGCATCCATCCCTTCATATACCCATAGACATTGTCAAATTTTGGAGAAAATGTCGCTGTAGGCCTCAATTAAGGTGTGGACGTTATCCAGCTCAGCTGGGGTTAATTTATCAGAGATATGAACAGAAGGCAGGGTACATATGGAGTGGTCAGCAGGTAAGCCCATAACTCTGCCATTTACCCTATACAGTTGACTTTATTGATGCCCACAATGGGTATCAGCAGGCCTCTTCCAATCTCCTAATTCCTTTTTACCACCATATCCTTTTTGGTAAGATTACCCAGAAAAAGATTAATAGGACGATGATAGGCGGGATCTAACACGTTTGGCAAAAGTCTGAGCTCAAGAGGATTAACTCCAACTATGCTGATGAGGCGCAGTAGGCAGTTGTGTGGAATTTGCATGCTAATCTTCGTGTCGATTGCCCTTTGTTCCCCAGCCTTAATGACCACCTCTTCAGAAGCTTAGAAAGGGATAGCCTCCAATGCATCTACTGAGTAAGAAACAGTTTGATATGCCTGTTTGCCGTGGTGTAATGCAGGGATAAAGCAGAGGAGGGATACTCAACTGCACAAACATAATCCTTTTTATTTAGCTCTTCATTAGACAGAATCAGAGGAACCTCAAAGTTAAGCAGGAGAGATAGCCCTGCTTCAAAATTAATATCACCTTCATATTCAAGCATAAATTGGGTTCCAATGAGTAAATTGTAGATACTATTAGTCAAAGCCACTGCTGGAGCTGATAAGTGAAGCTTCCTAAACCATATGGGCTGAGAAGAGTAGGCTCCAATGGCGTGGTAGTTTCTTGGTCCTGCCGTTCCAAACTCTTGAGTGTGGTCAAGGTCAGGGGCCAGCTTAATTTTCTTTATGAGCTTTGTTGACACAACGTTCACCAGGGACCCAGTGTCATGGATAGCTTTAACTTACACTCCATTAATGAAAACCACCACTTTAGTTAAAGTACACCCAAGGAGGGGGGAAGATCGAGGACCTCTTTTAGATGAAAAGTGGAGGCAAGGCGTTTTTCAGTTTTGGGGTACTTCTTCTGGATAGTCTGCAGGGTGAGCACACACTGAGTAGATTGGAGAAACTTGGCAATGAACTGATTCACGTCACTAGTAGTGTCAATAATTTTGAGACCCCTTATCACTTGCTGAAGATGAGTGTAAGAGGGATCTTAGCCTAATTTACTCCCTCTGGGTTCAATCAATCAGGTACTTACACTTCACCTGGGGCTCCTAAAACGTAATGACTAACATCTTCATCACCCCCACAGACTCATCGTCAGAGGGGTTATTAATGCGGGTTAAGGAGCCCATAGGAGGTGGCGTAGGTTCAGGCCTTCTCTTATGATATGACAAGTCCTGGGGTTGTTCCTCCACCTTATTGACTTTTGAGGGAGGCGTTTGAACTGCCACATCTTGAGTTTCGACCTTTAAAGCAGGGGGTTGGTGCTGCCTCAAGGAGATAGGCTTCAGACTAGAGTTATCTTAATATGAGGTAGATCCTTTATCTTCAACAGCTTTGGGTCGTTCAATAGCTGGGTGCTTTTGTGAACAAGCGGTTTAACCTTTGTGACCTGGTCATTTACCTCATTGTTAGTGGGAGCAATTGGGACTCAAGAAAGGGGTTTAGGCTGAAGAGAAGGCTTTAGGCCACTTGAGAAGGCCGCTCTGAAGAAAAAGAAGTTAGGCAAGGCAGAGGGACGACTGCTTTCACTGACTGAGTATTTTGAACTGAAGTTGAAAGGGAGTACTGCCCTGTCACAGCCACTACCATCTGTTTATAATTATAGTAAGGAGTAACAATTTGTGTTGGCAATATCACAAGAGCAGGTTTCCAAAGGGTAACAGCTGTAGTAGAAGTTAAATTAGTCGGCGTAGCTGCTTGACTCATACATCTTTGGGTATGTCAAGCTCATAGATATCAGCAGCCGCTCTTAAGGCCTCCTTGATATCTCGTACAGTTGTGAAAGTGCGCTTTACAGAAGAGAGATGCATTAAGGAAGGATGGGATGCTAAGCCAGCCAAGATAGCTGCAATTGCATCATTGAGAGGGAGTTTTGGGCAAGCATAAGAGATTGAGCTTTAGCATAGAAGTGCTCAACAAAAAAGGTAGTCAATTCTCCCTCTTGCAAACTAAGGAACATAAAGGCCTGTTTTTACCGTTGCAAACACTGTTTGGAGCCAAACTCATCAAGAAGCGCTTGCTTAATTTTCGCCCAAGTGATGAGGTTGACCATGGTGGGGACCATTAGTTCTTGAGCTAAACGGTTTAAGAAGGGAAGAATGTACTGGATTTTTTGTTGGAAAGTTGCTCCTTCCATCGTAGATTCATAAACATAGAGGAAGGAGGCAAAACTGCCCTCGCCAGGTGTGAACTTGTCTCACGGAGGGGTTTTTGTATAACTGGCCATTGAAATGGGTGCTGCTCGAGCCACTTGAGGCGAAAAAAAGCACTTGCTAGCTGTTGTTCCATACGTGCTAGCCTAGGTTGATGTCAGTGGAAAGGCTAGAAGGGTTACCACCCTCAAAAGCCTCCATTATTATAACGTTTTTTGTGGTGTACAGGGCCCCTGTAGTGAGCACCACTTGTTGGATTTGGGGTTGGGAAAAAGGCTCATAGGCGCTGGTAGCCTCAAATCCAACAATATAGGTGCAGAGCATGCCTCACCAGTTATATGAAAAATAAACGAAATAAGTAAATAAAGCGGTTTTTGGTTTTATGGGTTTTATTATGAGTCACATGGGTGTAAAAGAGAGAATCCCATATAGTAATTTAAAATGAGTATGTAAAGCATTAAGGCTTGATATTTGGATAGCTTGGGGAATTCTGAATTAGGTAATATGATGTTTTATCCTATCAAGGCTTGACAAACTCACATCTCTGATAGAATGATGGATGGGGAATCATTATTGGCCAAGATGTACCCATGAGGTAACAATTTGATCTTTTCAGCCAATCCCCATCTGAGATAATTATTTCACCTTGGGGGACCCCCACTATGACTATAAAAGGGGAGGTCCCCACGTAGGTGCTTGAATGGACCTAGGCATGGTTGGGGAAACACCGTCTGATGGATGCCCCATGGTCAACTTTGTGGTTGGAGTAATCTGACTATTAGTTATTGATTTAGTTGCCTGTAGAGGAGTCAAAATCATGTTACCCAATTTGCGGGGTTCCACTGAGAATTGGCCAGGGTCTTTTGGCCAACTTAATCATTATTATATAAAATTTGATTTCCTCCTTGTCGCAGACTCATAAATGCCCAACATTGCCTCTATTTGGCCAAATTTCACTTACAACATATTTATTCTGAAGCTTAGGAGGAAAATTTCTGACAAGTCCCTCTGGGTGAGGCTTGGAAATAGGTGGTAGCATTAGATGGCTGAAGCTATTTGCTAGGAGCTGCGTCACTTTGTCAAATGAAGGCCCTATTCTCCACTCCCTACCCCAGTGCAACTTCACTATGAGATCATGAAAAAAGGGTATTCCAAGAATTCAGATTGCCAACAAAATCAGGGAGGAGCTTCTCCTTAGCCAAGACATTCACATGATCTACCACTGACACACCACATCACTGTGGGTGTTGAGGAATTCAGGTATTGAAATTTGGTCAGGATTGGCCACGCCTTGGTTGTACCATATCTCAAGGGAATATGCCATGGGTCAGAGGCTCAGTTGCATTAACGAATATGAATACATCAGGTAAATGTTAGTTGAAACCAAACTTAAGGCTTATTGTCAAGTCAAGGGGGTAGTTTCAAGAGATTTGCTATGATTGGATGAAAATCCTTAATTATTGATTGTCAGATTGTCAGTTATCCACTGGAATTGAGATGTGAGGATTTAATAATTTATTAAGATTAAATATGGGGGTGACAATAAGCAATCTGACTTCAGCTGAATTTGGGAATTCTGAAGTATCCTCCAATGATGAGATGAGTATGATGGAAATTGGAGGATCTGATTAGCTGAGCGGATGAGCTGTAAAGTGGCCAAAGGGATGGGCATAAAATGGGAAATAACGGAGGAAGAAGGAGAGTTGTTTAGTTGTTAGCCATAGAGCAATTCTAGTTTAAAGATTATGAAGGTTCACCAATAATAGGATTCTTCTGAATAATAAGGATTGTGATTAGTGGAGCTCTTTGTCTCTATTTCATTAACTATAATGAATTTTCCAAGAGATGGCAATCATCATATCTTTCTCCCATAGTATCAGTGAGTGTTAACTCCTGTGCAACCTTTGACAGATTGTAATCTATTCCGGCAAATATTTAATAATGAGTTTCCTGGGAAGGTTATAATGGGACAAAAGGACGCCTCCAATGTGATACTAAATATAAGACTCTTGGTCAGGTAAAGATTTAGATTTATTCAGGAGTATCAAGGGGTGGGGGACTACAGGGATGAGCTAGACTTGCATTACAGAACTGTCAGATTATTACACATTTTTGGTATAATGCTCAGGTAAAATTCTTTTTAGTGTGGTATAGATCAAGATGAGGTGCATTCAATTTTATAAATGGATTAACTCCTTTAACTATCTATTGTAAGGAATAATTTCTTTTTATTTTAAGATTTTGCAGGAGGTTAACCTATTTTTCTTTCAAAGGGGAAGGCCTAGAAGTCCAGGTGGGGTGTGTGGAACTAGAGTTACATTAATTGTTGTGGCAATAAGATTTACAGGTATAACATGTAAATTATGAGCCCTTGATCAAACCTGTCTCTTATACAACCATCACAGAGTTCTGAATATTTTTTATATAATCTTTTAATAAATTAGTGGTATTCATTTGGATTAATAAGTAAAGTCTCAATGTCCTCTTGTCTTTAATAAAAGTGGCATACATTTGTTTACAAAAAAGATATTAATTAAGAATATGATGAGAGGTTAAAACCTAAAATACTATAATTGAAATGTTTTTGGTTAGCTTGATAAAATTTCTATCATTTTACATTTGAAGGCTTAGATATGTGATGATTACTTGCATCCTTTATTACAAAAAAATTATGTTATGCTTAAAATAGTTGGAAGTTATAGAGTTGTTATATAAAGCATAAATAATACACTAAAAATCTATGAGGTATGTTTAGTTGGAAGTCTTTACGGATGGTAATCATGTTGATGCTTAATTAGGAAATTTCCAAATTTCAAAGGTAGCTGCTTTAAAAATGATAGTTAAATTAATAACTTATTAAACGTGTGCAAGTTTAAAATTTATTCAAAGTATGCCAACCAGGGGACGGACAATACCAAAATTAAAACAAAAAAACTGCTTGAAAACAAATGGAAAGAAATAAAACTACTTACAGGTGGGAGTGGAAACTGCTAACCCACCATGGCAGAGGGTGAGGGGGTCAGGGGGTTGTTCCTAAGACATATGCACCTTGGTCATGGGATTTTGATTAAAGTAGTGGATCAAAGCGGAGAGCCAGGGCATTGGGGCATCAGCATAGTGTGGGTGGAAGTCAGTGTAGTATAAGTTTTCCACCTCCTCATTAAGATTAGCGCGGTAAAGCGCTTCAACAAATGCCTTGACAAGAATTTCAGCTTCTTTGCAGGCTTTGGGAAGTTGGGCAAAAAGGGAGATACTTTGGCGGGTGATTTTAGCCAAAGGGTTGAATTTGGCGAGCATTGCAACATTCATGATGGCAGCTTCAGCATTATCAAATAACTTTGAGATGTCGCTGCATGTAGATTCAGGGAAGTCAGGGGGAAGAAGAGGGTGGGCAGGCCTAGCTGGAACTGAGCCACTGCTTGGGCCACTGCTTTGCATAGGGTTGGACACCAGGGAGAGGCCACTGCAGCTAAGGAAAGCTGGTGGCCACTTTGGTAGGGGGCTGCATTGGGAGAAGGAGTGAAATGTCTGGGGGTGGGGTTTCATCAAAGTTAGGAAGGAAAAATTTGGCCTGACCATAATTGTATTGGCCAAGAGGTTGACCGGAATGCTCACTAATGAGAATGTTACCTGATTTGTCAACCTCCGCCAATAGGTCCCATGGATTTTGGTTCATGAGAATAGTGGCATTAGAAGTTGGGTGGGTGGGAGTGGGTGAATGGGTGGGTGCTTGGGTACAAAGGGCGGTCCAAGCCTGGCTCTGATTGGCTGGGGTGGGTTTAGGTGGGAGAATGTGGCTGGAGGCTTTTGGGGGGCCAATTTCTTATTCTGGCTCATCAAATGAGAGTGGAGGGTGGGAGGGGGCAGCAAAGTGCCCCATACAGAACCCGCGGATGGGGGCTCTGAAGCTGCATCAGTGGAAGTGGCATGTGGGCAAGCTTTTTTTGCATGGTTGAGCCCAAAGCAGAGGGGACAAATCTGCTGACCATTATTGACCTGAGCCAAAAGAAATGATCCAGTGCTGCTGAAACACTAGTGCAGGGGAATTTGGTGGGCTATGGCAGGGTGGTGTGGGATGATGGTGGCAGTTGCACAAGGGGCAGCGAGGTGCTCCACACCAGAGGGTACTGCAAAGATGAGGTTGGGCTGAGTGCCATAAGCCATAAGCCCTGTGACCAACTGGTCATATACAACTTGGGGTGGGAGGTGGGATGGGAGATTTGCAAATGACACCACCAGGGTGGTGTCCAAAGGGAGGCGAGTACAGGTAGTGGGAATAGGGGTTTTTTTGTAAATTTAAGGAGTTATTGCCACCGCTGCAGCGTCCTCCTCTGTTTGGAACCTGATATCAAAGTAGCCCTTAAGGGTGGAAATTGATAAAGCCAGCTATTGCAAATGCAGCAGTGGCTAATTTGATAATTGCCTTGTCAGCATATGGGAATAAACGCCTGTAGTCAACATGGAGGAAAAATTGAATGGCGGAATGAGGGAGGATGAGTGGATGGGGGTGAGAAAGGTGGATGCGCGCCAGGTGGAGCGCTAAGTCCTGTGGGGGGATAAAACAATTGATGAGGTGGGTGGGCTGTTTGAGCCCATCTGAACGCGTTTGCCTGCTGGGTGGAAAATGCTAGGCAGTGGAGCATTACTGCCCCACTCTGGGGTGGCAGGCGGCGGATCCAAGGACATTGAATAGGAAATGGGCGTGGCCAGATGGCGGTGGATAAACAAACTTTCTTTAAATAAACTGCTCAAAAGTGAGTTCAAATAGAAAGAAAGCCTTAACGTGTGCAAGTTTAAAAATAGGCCTTTTTATTTTTGTAATCACTAGTAGGTAAACAGAAAATGTAACCAGATAGTATAAAAACGTTTTAAAACATTCTAAAGATGTTTTTTATAATTTTAATAATTTTACAATTTTCTTAAATTATTGTATTGTCAAGGGAGATATTAAGTGCTAAATTATAAAGTTCTAGACAGTCTGGAAGGTAGTTAACTGTAAAATTACAGACAATCAAATATCTAAATGTTCAGTCATAACAATATACCAACTAACATCAAAACATATAGGATTTTCAATTGCTATATATGTAAGAACTATATAAATTAAATTTCTTGATGGATTATTGTATTTTCTTGGGGAGATACATATGTGTCAAATTTTAAATCTCTAGCTAGTCTGAAAGTTAGACAAAAAGATAAATTGAAAAATTCCACACAGACAGACACCTCGGAAAGTAGAGAAAAATGTTTTAAGAAAATTATTTTTATATAAAAGGAGCATTTAGAGGAGCTAAAAAGTAAATCAATATTTATTGTATACTAAAACAAATCTTGTTAGTAATATAGTGGCTTGTATGCATCTAAAAGAAAAAAGAAGTTATAAAGAGGCTCTATAATTTTCTGTTTGCCTAAAGTGTATATAAACTCAATATAAGACAAGGAGGGGATTGGCAACACATTATGAAGAAAAACTACAAATTAATAAGCAAAAAATGATAGGATTTATACTTTTTTAATTGACACTATATACCTGATTTCTCATAGTGTTAAAGCACATTTTTTAGTATAGACCAATTGGCTTAATCATTTATTTTGTGAAAATAATGCTTTATGTATTATAATTGTAAATGAAATTTAATATAGTGATTTTATGTTATAAATGTAAAATATTGTCCTTCACATTATAAATAAAATATACACATTTTATTATTATATAACAATTTCATCATAAGTTTGTTATTATGATATTTTGTATTTATTAAGATAAACTTTCTTTCCACTTGGAGTAACTTTTAAGGGATTTTAATTAAAAGAAAGTAAAAAAGAGCCTAACTAGCCTACACTGACTTCCCCATTCGCTCCCCAATGACCTCAGATTTTCCACCAGCTGCTCCCATGTGGGGAAGCAGTTAAACCCCACCCAGACCATCTAGTACTAAAAAAAGTAAAACCCCACCCAGCATTTTCCATCTGGTGGAAAAATATGTTCAGACTGGCTCATCCAGTCCCACTAATACATAAGGTTGGTTCATTCCACCCAAGGATCTCACCATCCACCTTGCATGTGCCCAGGAAGTGCCTTACAGCCCACTTGTTCTCCCTCAATCCCAGCTGCATTTCAGCCTTCAGGTCAAATATAGAAAATTATTCCCATGTGCAGTGAAAGCCACAATTGACTTGGCCTAAGTGGTGATGCTGCAAGCCAGTTTTATAGATTTCCGCCCCTATAAGGGGTATTTTGATCTAGGCTTCAATTGTGAAGCTGATGCTGCCACTGCAGCCACTGTTCACCTGGTTTTCCAGGGCACCCCTATCCCCACAACTTGCACCTGGCTCCCTATGGACACCACTATGGTGGTTCAATTCATGAGGTTGCCCACTCACCTTCCCCCTGTGGTGCTCCATCAGAAGTTGGTGGAAGGTTTGGCAGCATACAGCTCTAATCCCATCCTTCAGTTTGTGGTCCACAATAGGGCCGCTCACCTCACTGGGCCTCAGGAAATTGTCACTCTTAGCCCAAATTTAAATAAATTGCTTTGTCAATTCCCCACCATGCCGTCATTCCCTCTACCTCCTACCACCCATTCTGGGCTTGTGTCAAGGGCGGGCAGACCATCTGCCCATCCTGCTTTGAGTGGGATCACTCAAAGTGTAAATTCCCCTCTCTTGATGCTTCCGCTGAACCTGTGTTGTCGCCATCTGGCCTCAAAGGGGCCACACACCCCACTGCATTTCTGGTATGGGGTACAATCCTTCCCCACCTTCCCTAAAGCCTGCTGCCACTATGGTGCCTGCAACTGTAAATCAGCCTCCTCCTCAGTCCAGTGCCACCTGCACTTCAACCAATCAGGAGACATCTTGGAAAACAGTTTGGTCCCACTCTATTGTTCAATTGACAGACTAAGCCCATCAATTTACAACATTGAATTCATGTACAACTTGAACCCATGGTCCTCTTTGATTGAAACTGATGAAATGGGCAATGTAATTAAAGACTCAAATACCTAAATAGAAGAATTTATACAGGTACAGCACCCCAATCAGATCCTCAGCATTTTTACCCCCTAACTGAATGCCACTGTGTTCCACTCTGACCACCAGCTCACTGTTGCTACAGATAAAATCCCAGATAACACTGACATTTGTGAAGTAACTGACTCATCAGTAATAACCCTTGCCAAGGGTCTACCTCCTCCCATTATTGCTCCAACCAAAGCCCTGTAGGGCAAATGTGACATCCTAAACCTCCACAAACAAGAAAATGCCACCATCCAAAAAAGTTGTTATCACTTTGCAGGCCAAGACAAAAATCACCTGAAACACCGCAGCTTTATCATCCCAGCTTCCTTCCATCCACCTTTATGCAGAAAACTGCTTTTCCAAATACCTAGGTGCAATTTTTGATGCAGGTAATTTTGATGACCAGCCAGCCATCAGCCAACTCACTCCCCATGTTGCTGATCACCCCACAACATTGCTCTCCGCCTTGGCCTGTACACTTGCCTTTGGTATGAAATCCAATACCAAGGATGAGCCATCTGATCCCTCTTCCTCTTCCACCATGGTGAGTTGAGTGACTCATCACTGTCCCACCTGGTTGGTTATATTCTCATTTGGTTGTATTTCACCTGCTCTTTTTGAGCAGTTAATCATTATGTTTGGGTAGGTCTGTTTGTTTGTTTTTTATCTCTTTGAGCTTTGATAATTTCCATCCCCTGGTTGGCATACCTCAAATAAGTTCATTATATATTTTAATAATTGTGATATCTTTTATTTTTTTTTATTTTTAATCTATTTTATATAAAAATATGACAAACTCAGATGGTTTTGAGTTTATATTATAAATGAATTTTTATGTTTTTTGAAATAATATCTTTTTTGTTATATAAATTTTTTGTCATAAAATAAGAAAAATCATCTGAACATGAGATAAATCCATATTATAAGAAAAGTAACATATTATAAGATAGAATTTAATTATAATATATAAAACACAAAAAAATCAATATAAACATAAATGAAAACTAGATGTATAAATTACATAATTTGATAAATAAAAAATACATATTAACTACCGCTGCCTCCTCAAGTTCAATTCTGGTACTAGAACTTTGGGTAGGGGACAGTTATGACTGCGTTAGTGTTGCACACCAATGCCCTGAACCAAGATAGTGAATAGCAAAGGCGGTCCATGGAGTTCCTGGCCTATCATATGCCGTGCATGGAGGTTTTCCAGATTTTATCCTCCTTTCCCATTCATTTAATTTCCCTTAACCGGGTGTAGTTGTGCACACCTGTAACCACAAGCTAAGGTGGGGTAAAATGCTGTAACAGGTTCAAAACCTGTTCTGGCTAGGATAAACATAATTTTACTCCATCCTCTCTTATCATTAATCAATTAATTGATGATATGGAGTTATAAAAGAAGATTTGGGTGGTTTTCATGCAGGCTGGTTCCTGCTACTGCTGAATCTTTTAAAAAAATTGATTTCCCTTGATTGGTGCAGTATCATCCCCAGGTCAGCCCACCTTGAATAAAAAATACATATTAATTTTAAATAAGAATAAAGTTGTCCCTTTAATATATTCATATAATTAGTTTGTAATTACAAGATGCCTATTATTTCAGAAAATTTATGATAAATTATCAATGGTTCAGTTTTGTAAGTCTTAAAAAGGTACCCCTACAAATGGATTTTAAGGTTTCTCTTAAAAAAAGGAAAATTTTCAACCTTGAGCCCTCTGCTCTGCTCTGAGGGGGACCTGGATCACATTGTTGATGAGCGCTGGGTCTGCGCCCTCCCTGCAAAGGGTGCAAGGATGCCATGCCATACTGCAGCCCTGCTCCTGAGTCAAACTTACCTCAAAAAGATTTTTCACATGTGTTGGTAGATTTCTTGACTTTGGGAGCAGGGATTCAGGGCCCAGGCCATCCAACCTCATGCAAGCCTAGACCTAAATTATCACCATCCAAGGATTCACTCACTGCTTACTTCAACCTTACCTGTACAGAGTGCTCACCCCCCAAAATGGTCCTAAGACAGGTTTAATCATTGAGGTGAGGGAAATGTAAGTCTTGGGGACCAGCCCTTGAAGCTGGATAGGGTTCAATGCCCTTTCTAGATGAAGAGGGGCCCCAAGCTCTTGTGGACCCTCTGTCACAGCTATGTGACCTCACCCATGTGATAGATGAGCATTCATTGACAGATTTCCTCCCCAAAGCCATCTCACTCCTACCCCTTCCCCCTCTTCAATCCTAGTAGGGAAAATAAAAGGGGTCTGTAGGGAGATGGCTCACCTTAGGGGGCTTGGAGAGGGTCCTGAGGCCATCCACTCCCCAGGCAAGCCATGGCCAGAAATTGGGGAAAGTGAAGTTTCCAGTGTCAGAGCCCATATGGTAATTTCCAGACTGGGGGGAGCTGATCTGGGCTGGCCAGCTTCAGGAGCTAGATCAGAACATGGCTTGGATTGAAAACCTGGTTCCAAATGGCTTGGATCATTGGGTCTGGCATTCTGAGGCAGATCCAGGGAGTTTGGATCATATGAGCCACCCAATCATGGGATCAGCCCAAATTGCTACAAACCCAATCCATGGACCCTGGCCTTCTGAGAAGAATCCAGAGCACCCCAGCCATGCAAGTAGGCCAATTTGAGTCATTGGGACCTGGATTGGCAACATTGATTTGGCTTGGTCAAAAGAAGTTGGGAAAAATTGCAAAAATTTTCTAAGCTTTTGCCAAATCAGGAGTTGCCTTTCACCCCCCTCTGAATTAGCCAACAAAATACCTCCCCATTCCCCAATTAACCAATCCCCCAATACTTTCCCAAACCTATTGCACCATTTAAAAGGCAACTGTCCCCACCGAGGGCAGTTGTCAGTTCATTATTTTTGCCTCTATCAAAATAAAAATCTGATAATCCACCTAGTTTGCCACAGACTCTGCCTGTTTTAACACACCTTTAAATATTATTCTGTCAATCAATCTAATAAGCACGCCGTCACCCAGATCCTTTTCCCAATGTTTTCTGACTGGATTATATGGTCACTTGATCCTGTCACGCAGCAGCAGATTATTGACAAGATAATATGGCCCACCCCCAAAGGTGAGCCCACTGTTCCATTCATTTCATCATGTCTGTTAAATGGAGTTTCCTCTATTCATTTAGGTTTTGAGTCCACTGAGTCTGCTCCCCAGTTGGAGCAGCCTCAAGGCGTCCCTGGCCCACCGCGCATGGGTTGGCTTCCATAGTCACTCCTGCCACTGTGGGTCCAATTCACCAGCGGAACCTTGAGTGTCCCCTTCAGGGGAAACTCAGTCCCAGCCCCTCTCCTGGGATTTCCCACACCTCTATCCACATTCCAAACAATGTGGTGGTCTCTGTGCCACCTTCCGCTGGTGCAAAATCCTCCCTTTTGGATCCTGAAGGCCAACAACTGAAAACCCTGGAGGAGTCATCATCCTCTTCGCCTCGCCCGCCCTTGGGGGTTGCCCCCATAAGACTTGCAGTTGCCCCCAATGCAACCATCTGGTTTGCCTTAGGGCCTTTGGTACATTACTGAACGTTTGCTTTCAATATGTGTCCCATATATCCCCACTTATCTTAGTCACTCAGACCGCTATGCTTCTGGCATTCTGGGCCCTCCACTGGGTGCTCATGCACCCTGACTGGGAGCCCAGTCTAGTTCTTCTTAGCCGCACCCATACAGGAAAGCCTAGTACCTAGCCTTGGCAACCAATACCAGCCTCATCTCTCCAAACTGTTACCAACTTTAAGCTGCAACCAATCAAACTGATTAGTTGCAGCTTAAGGCCCACCTCCAAGCTTGTCCCCAGTGTCAATCCTTGTTTTTGTGCGGCTCAGCTCCATTTTGGGGCTCAAACCTGTTAAAAATAAAAATATGGGCCTCCAATCCAACATGTTTTCATTTTTTGGGTCATTCAACTTATAATCAAATTTTAAGCCACTTGGTCCTAATTTTTAAAAAATAATTTAAAATTTAAAATTCAGAGTCTAAACAACCATTGCAGACTTATTAGAAGGTAGCCAACCCTAATCTGGGTGCAGGAATTTACAATATCACCACACCAAGCATACAAAAATGGTCTGCCTGCTGGTGGGGCTAAAGCTGTTTCATTTTTTAAAATTTCCAAAATTAAAATCAAACTTTTCTCCAAACCAAAATTCAAAATTCTATTCTGTGCTTGCTTTCCCAGAAAAATCTACTATATTGGGCACCTCTAACTTGGCCTCCCCCTCTGGTGGCCCACAGATCCCCTCCTGAGCCAAGCTCTGCTTTTGTCTACAGCTCTTATAGCAACAACCACTTGGGGTTATCAAGCCTTTCATGCTATGCAGATTACTTTCATTCCTCAAGTTACTGCTCTCTCTGCTGACCCTGCCAAAGGCCCATAACTGTTAATACTGGAGACGTTGTTGACCTCTCAGCCTCCCATTTCATCTGGGGCTGCCCAAGCTAGACCTGCAGTTGCCCTTGCAACTACTTTTAGTATGTTTGTGGGGGGGGCTTTGGTATGTTTTTGAATGTGTAATTCCATCGCATTTCATCTATATCCTGATCTATAGAGTCAATTAAATAGCTGTGCCCCTGGCATTCTGGGTGATATCATGGTTCATTGAGAACCTGAGTATACAGCATGGTCTAACTTTTCTTAGCTGATTTGCTAACAGGTTTAACTCAATAATTATATGTTTATAATTCTGGCTTTTGCAAATCTGAATAACTTAAATTAAATTTATTTGAGGTATGTTGACCAGGAGATGGACATTACTGAAACAGAAATTCCAATGAAACGAACCAAAAATATGAGTTAACTGCTCAAAATGAGCAGCAAGACACACAAAAAACAAAAAAATAACCTACCAGGTGGCACAGCGGTGAGCCGCTTAGCCCACAATGGTGGAGGGGTGAGGGGGATCAGGCGGATCATCAATTTCAGTGTCAACATTGAAGAGGTGGATCAATGCTGAGAGCAAGGGGTTGAGGCATCTGTGGGATGAGGGTCAAGGTGAAATATAAAATCGTCGTGGTCATCATTGACAATTTGGGCCTGGAGCATAGCCTCTACAGGTCAGCAAACTGGTGTTCTGCTTGAATGTGGGCGTCAGGAAGCTGGTCAAATCTTATGATGTTGGCTCTTGTAATGCATGTGGATGAGGAAAAATCTGCCAAGTCAACGACTAGTTTGACAGAGGTGAGGGCATTTGCTCTGAGTTGTTTGATTTCATCTTCTGCAACAGCAGGGAAATCAGGGGGGAACGTGAGGTCATGCAGCCCTTTTTTAAATTTGGCAACAGATGATGCCACATCATTGTGGAGATGGCAACTTTCAGGTGAAGCCACCACAGCCTCAACTAGCTGATGGTTGCTCAGAAAAGGGGTAATGGTGGGTTTGGGGATATATTTTTTGGGTGGGAATGGGTAATCAAAGTCTGAATTAAGATAAGGGTCTAAGATAAGTGGTTGGTCTGGAGGTGAGACAATTTCACCAGAATATGTTATTTTCATCCAATAAGTCCTAGGGATTTTGGTTGAGTAATGATTGATTTGGGGATATGTGGCCTAGTTTGGGTAAGTTTTGGGGCGGAAAATTGGTTGGATTGAATTTGGGTCCAAGACTGCACCCAATTGGATGGATTGTGAGTAAATTGGCCAGCTTGGGTTTTGGTTGTAAGATTTTTTAGATTCATCAAGCGCCTAGCTGGATGGGGTGGGGGCAGCCAAAATCCCCATTTGAACACTGTTGGTGTGGCCACATTGGCGGAGTCATGCAGTGTTCACATGGTTTGATTTGTAATGACATACTTTCTTTGTATGGTCCAACTCATGGCATAGGGGGAAAACTGTGCAACCGTTGCCAGTGTAAGCCCAAAATAGATGGTCAGGTTCAGATGGGATATAGGCACGTGGTGGGATGTGCTGGGCCATGTTTAGCTGGTGGGGGGTAATGGTGGCCATTGCTTGAGGTGCTGCTAGGCGCTCAGCACCACTTGGGACAAGGAATTGGAGGATGGGGTTTGTGCCATAAGTGGACAGCCCCAACATCAACTCCTAAATATAAATTTTGAGGGTAAAGGTGGTAGGGAAGGTTTGTAAAGGTCACCACAAGTGTGTATTATTGGGGAGACAAGTATGGGTGGTGGTAATGGGTGTGTGTTTATAAATTAAGGGCGTTGCTGCTGCAGTGGCCGCGTCCTCTTCTGTGGGAAAGCCAATACCAAAATAACCCTTATAAGGGCGTAAATTGATAAACCACTGGAGCAGAGGTGGCCATTGTCAACTCAATAATCGCTTTGTCATCATATGAGAAGAGACGTCCATATTTGACATGGATGCAAAAGCAGATATTGGATCAAGGTAGGGCTAGGGGGTGGGGCAGGTTGGGTGGACTCGTGCAAGGTGTAGTGCTAAGTCCCTTGGAGGGACAAAGTGGCCAGTTGTATTAGGCGGACTGGATGAGCCTAACCACATGCATTTGCCCGCTGATTGGTAAATGCTAGCAGGTGGAGCACTGCTGCCCCACACTGGGGCGGCAGGTGGTGAATCCATGGACATAAAATGCCAAACTGATGCAGTATAGGCGGCAGTGGAAAATTAATGGTTACTTTTAATCAAAATTGCTCAAAAGTTATGTTAAGTGGAAAGAAAATTATGCTTTTGCAAATTTTTATAAATCTTAATTAAAACCAAATTACCTTTTTAAAAGCTTCTATAGGTTGAAATGTAAATATTATTTATTAAAAATTAATTATTGAATATATTTTTTTTAAATTTAGAAATTTCTATTCTGATATTTGTTTTTTATTTCCACTTGGAGTAACTTTTAAGCAAATATAATTAAGTAAAAAAAAGCTTCTTTCCAATTGGAATAACTTTTGAGTGATTTTGATTAAAGTAAAAAGTAAATTAAGTCTTCTAGCCTAGAACTACCTCCCCTTTCACTTCCCTAAGACCTTGGATTCTCTGCCAGCTGCTCCCATGTTGGGCAGAGGCAAAACCCCACCCAGATTTTTCTGTTTGGTGGTAAAAATGCACTCAGACTTGTTCATCCAGCCACACCAAATCATTGGGTCAGTTCATTCTGCCCAGGATCTCGCCATCCACCTTGCATGTGCCCAGGCAGTGCCTCGCAGCCCACTTGTTCTCCTCCACTCCCAGCTGCATTTCAGCCTTTGGGTTGAATATGGGAAATTTTTCCCATATGCGAGGAAGCTATTATTGACCTGGCCCAGATGGTGATGCTGACAGCCAGTACTAATAGATTTCTGCGCCTATAAGGGGTATTTTGATCTAGGATTCACTTGTGAATCTGATGCCTCCACTGCACCAACCATCCCCCTGTTTTCCAGGGCACCCTATCCCAACAACGCGCACCTGGCTCACCATGTACTCCACTATGGTGGTTCAATTCACAAGGTTTCCCATGCACCTTCCCCCTATGGTGCTCCATCAGGAGTTGATAGAAGGTTTGGCCACATATGGCTCCAAACCCATTGTCAGATTCTGGTGGTTGACTCAAAAATAAACCTTTGACAACCATCTGATCAGGCCAATTATCCTTTAATGCTCGAGCTAACACCTATACTCTCACCTTAAAGCCTATTGCAATTACACAGTTCAGGCCAAATATTTCAACTTAAATTCAATCAAGTAAATTATTAATATGCTCAGGCTGAATACACTTGCACATTATGGCCAATTATCTATGCATCAAATCTTGACAATTGGTCTCAATTATCAGGAACACAAGTAAACAAATAGTATACAGCATTGTTTGAGACTGACCCAAAGTTAACATTTAAAAGTCCCATGGACCATCAGATGAACAAAAACATAATCAATTTCCTGCCCTAGGGAGAAATTCATAAGTTGATCCATGTAATTGGCATGATAGCATTTGCACATGAACTGCCTGAAAAAGAGTACCTAGTGCTATTGGGAGAGAGGCCTGCTGACATCCCAATTAGGGGTACGTCATCTACTTTAATTGATGCAAGAATTTCACAGAAGGTGTATTTTGTCAGCATTATGATGAAACTCAAATCAAGAAAATCCTAGGACAATTTTGCATGCTTTTATCGCAATTTTTGTACCTGAAATCCTCCCAATTTTGAGAGTATTTTGCCATCAATAAACCTAAGAAAAGGTCTCAGTCATATCAGTTCAAGGGCTAAACTGAGTTGGTAAATTATATGTTGAAATTGCGTTCTCAGATATGGCCAGGAGATGCCCTAGAGGTACAAGTAATGGCGCCTGGCCTAATTACTGAGTATCAAATAAATACCTTCTAATAAAAGATATTATATTTCATCTCTTTCTCTGTTTTCTAATCTACTTCTTTTCTTTGGAGAAGTGATAACAAACTGGAAGGACCAAATCCCCAGTTTGTATCAAAACCTGCCTCAGAAGAAGTTCCCGATTATGTTGGGAAAATTAAGCCTGAATTTGACCAGAAGAGTTGGGGCTATTCAAATATGCTTAGTGAGTTTCCAAACGGGAAGAATACTGTAAGCCACTGGCAATATCAAGGATCAATCTACAGAACTTTGTCCCAATTAAGCATGCATAATGATAAGAAACAAGTGAACAATCCTCAGATTTTCACAACTGGTGCTCACCCAAAACTGATTACACTCTTTAAAATGGATTCCCATAACCAATTCCTAGCAGAATCGGCCAGATGAGAAAGTGACAATGAGATGGAAACTAGCAACAAAGAAATCTCAGATTATTTTAATACCAGCTGCCAAGGATCTGAAGCGGGTACCTCCTAATCCCTAGATCTTATTACAGTGGGGGAGCTCATGCAGATAAAACCAGCCCAATTGATCTTACATCTTTAAGCGTAAAAGCTATGCTGGAAACCCTATATCATGGTTTTAGGGTTGGTACTTCACAAATTGATCCCTCCTTTGACCTGTTCTACTACCTTAAGGATCAGGCACTCAAGATGGAGATAGATATGAAGTACCACAACGCAACCATGGCATCTCTTGCCAAACGTCTCACAGATAATTAAGCAACTAACGAATTCCTGTTTAACTTTGTTCAGCCCTCAGTTAAGCATACCCAGCAAATCATTGCTAGACAAAATCTGTAAATAACGGAAATCTACTGTGTGAGAGGAACAATCTTCCTGAAATGCCCTACTGGACAAACTAAATTTTAGTTCTGCTGAAGTCTGAAAGGCAACTGTTGATAATACAGGACTTGCCAATGAAGCTCATGGGAGATTAAAACCCTTAAGGAGCTTCTAAACAAAGTAGTCCCAAAGATAGCTGTAGAAGTTCTTGCTCACCATGGGCTATCACATGAATGGGTGCAAACCATAAATAACCACTGTCAAAAACTGGAAACCCATTCTAATTTCCTATTATCTCAATCAGAACGACTTACCATACATGCCACTTCAGGCCAAAAACATTACCTGGAATTAAATGTAAAAGTTGATGACTTTAAAGAGTATTTGAGCTGAGCTGGATACTATAAACAAAAACTTCAAGGACCTTGAAGCAAAACCAGACGTCCAAATAGAGATGAAGAGGATTCCCAGATCAAAGAGGAATTTTCTAGACTTTGGACTATGGTGTTGAGATTGCAGGCCAGAAATAATGAAATTACTCAAGAGGTTGGTGAGCTCAGAATTCAATTATCAACTACAAATTTTTGAGGAGACAGTATATCCAAAGATATTAAGAGCATAACAACCAATCAATCTTTATTCAAAGTGGAGTATGACAACCTTAAAAAAGAATTTGAATCCCTCAAAAAGCAAGGCTGCCAGTGCTCACCCAACTTTGACAAAAGAGAAATAGTAGAAAGCTCCGCTTATTTGGCCAAAAAACATCTTGGAAAAGTGCCTAAAGGCCAAATTCAGGCGTTGGAATCCACTAGTTTGGAGCAATATCATGAAATCAAATCATTGGAAGTTGACACTGATGTAGAAACTGATATTTTGAACATCCATTCTATGCCTAGAGTCTTAGCATCAATCCTGGTCCCAGATACTTCCCAGTGGGAAAGAGGGCTGATTATGAGCAATGATACACCAAGACGTTCAAGAAGAAGTACAACCCCTATGCCCAAAACAGGGTGAGATGACTTCAAACCATTGAATTTACCAAAGTTTTATAATGATGGAAACGTTCACTCTTTCTTTGAGTTATTTGAAAAAGCAATGAGGGGAGCATCAAACCATGCAAAAGGATCAGCACTGATTAGATCACTTGATGCCCGTAGCTGTGACCTCATTATGCTCTATTTTGGGCGACGATTGGTCGTATATGGATGCCAAAATTGCAGTGAAAAAACAGTTTGGAGGTCCTGAGAAATTAGAAATCCGAAAAAGAGAGTTTCTTAATATTGAATTCAAGCATAATGAGACTATTAAGGACTTTGCAGATAGATTTTTTCAAGAGGCACAAGTTCTGTGTGGGTGCAATGCAATAGATAAGTTTGATGCCAAGATTGCAATGAGTATGCAATTATGCCCTTCTGTGAACTGCACAATGTCATGTTACCCACATTTAATGAAAGCTTGGAAATCCAAGAGCTTACCAATTACTTGAGAAGTTGTTCCCATAATTTCAACACCCCTAATCGGCTCAAAGATCAGCAAAAATCCCGATTTTCAGGCCCAAAAAGCAACACTATGTCCAATCAGGGAAAAAATTCCTGAACTGCAAGCCAAAAATTCAAGCAAAGCAGCAAAAAAAGCCAATTACATGCCACTACTGTGGTCAAAAGGGGTACTTTTCTAGCAAATGCTACAGATGTTACAACAAAGAGCCTGGGGTCAACTTTGCTCTAGAAATCAACAGCTACAGTGAGGCGGGAAAAGAGCAGTTAGAGTAGAGGCGGAATTCTCTAACTCCACAAATGTTCAAACCATTCCACCTGACCCTGTGAGCTCTTTAGGGCCAAAGATGTTGCTGAAGATAGCCTCCACCATATCATGGCTAATTATGTCATGATGGTCACTACTTGGGCCACAGCAAAAGCAACTAAACCCTTGAAAATTACCAAAGAAGCCCAAGCAGAGGTATCAAAATCTTATACAAAGCAAATTATTGATCAGGGTTTGGACCTACAACTTAGATATTCAAATCGACCTACCTAAGCTTAAAAACGTTCAAATAGCTATTCCCATGAATACTTTAGCAGATAAATTCCCAGACATTTGCTCAAGCCTGAAATCACACCTGGAATTGGGCAGCAATCACAGCATTTATACAATAAAAACCTCTGAAAACTACTCTGAAATTACTTATGTGGACATAGCGGTAAACAAGGTGCAAGTTTGGGCCATTGTCAATAGTAGTGCTCCTATTAATATAGTCAGCACAAAGTTGGTTAAAAAGCTGAAAATTGCGCCCAATGTTACTCACTGTCAGGAATATGGAACAGCTGGGGCGCATACAACTGAAGCGCTGGTTGCATACAGTACCCTACCTCTCAGATTTGGATCCATTGTAGTAACAGCACCTGCCATAGTGTTTACAAATATGAACTACGCTATCCTATTTAAGACTGATTTCCTAAGGAGATATGGAGTTGTTACCTATCATAAGGACAATACTCTCACCATCCTTGGCCAGGCTATTCCGCTTTACTATAGCTGGGATAAGGCAGTTTAGAAAGAGAAACTCAGTTTATTCATAAATCCGGCCTACAAAGGTGGAGTTGTCCCGATTGAGTAAGTCAAAGTGCAGTCAAAGATAAAACCACTACCCACATAGATCAATGAGTCAAGGGCATTCCACTTTGATCAAATCAGAGCATCACTATACCATCTGGAGATCAAGTAATTGTCCTGATGGGACTAACAAAGAATATCCTGGAAGGACTTTATGGTGAAGTATATCAACCATGGTCTAAATTTCAATTTGAACCAAACATTGCCCCTGATATTATCATTCTGGGCCACGGAGAAATACATATCTTATGTGCAAACCTGAAATATTGGCCCATCTCCATCAAGCGACATTAAACAATCACATTTCTACATCTGTTCCCTACCTTGAAAATTCACTCATTCCATTAGTTCAGAACTTTTGTCAAAAAAAGCTCCCCAATAAGGACCTACTTAGCATAAATAATGTTGTCCCTATGGCCAATTTAAGCAACCTGACCAACACTTAGAAAGGCTAAGCTCAGGAGATATTATCTAAATATCAGGAAATGTTTGCACAAGATGATTTTAACTTGGGATGTGCTAAGGGAGTTACCCACAAAATCGATACTGGAGATCATAAACCTATTTGATTATGCCTGATTAGATGCTTGAAATCATCATAAGAAGATGTATCCAAGGAGATTAAGGATCTCCTAGATTGTGGCATGTTAGTCCCTTCAAAAAGATCATGGGCAGCACCAATTTTAATAGCGAAGAAAAAGGATGGAAGCAACCAAGTAGTCATTGATTATCAGAAGCTAAACGACATCACAAAGAAGGACTCATACCCTCTGCCATGAATTGATGATGCCTTGGACAGGCTAGGGGGAACAAAGTTCTTCTCAGCAATGGACCTTATCAGCTGGTATTGGCAAATAGATTTGCCAATAAAAGAGCGTGAGAAATTTGCAATTATAACCCAAGAGGGCATATTCCAGCCAACGAGAATGCCACAAGGGCTCTACAATGCCCCGGCTACTTTTCAGAGGGCTATGGACACAATTCTTGGAGATTTGAAGCTATCATGTGTACTAGTATATCTTGACAATATCAACATTTTCAGCCACACTTTTGAAGACCACTTGGAACACTTAGAGGAGGTTTTTAGAAGGCTAGCAGCTGCAAACTTATAAATCAAGCCTAGAAAATGCCAGTTCTTCAAAGATCAACTGGAATACCTCAGATGTGTAATTGACAAAATGGGTCTTTGGCCCCAACCCTCTAAGCTGAATGCCATCTCCTAAATGAAATGGCCCATATCCAAGCGCGATATCTAAGTATTCTTAGGCATGATTGGTTACTATGACCGATTTATTGCAGATTTCACACAACTTGAGGAGCCGCTTTTCTATTTACTTAAAGATAAGGTCCTATTCAATTGACTCCAGCTTGCCAGGATGCATTTGACCAACCCCATTTGGCCCTATTGGATGTGCCTGTTCTTTGATGCCTAGATTTTGATTGCAAATTTATCATCCAAACTGATGCATCCCAAACAGCAGTGGAGGCCGTGTTATCCCAAGTTGGAGACGACAGTGAAGAACATCCAGTTGCCTTTGCTAGTCAGACCTTAAACGTTTATGAAAGGAACTACACGGTGACTGAACGATAATGCTTAGCCATCATATATGCTTGCAAGCAATTCTGGGTTTACCTTCATGGCACTCATTTCAAAGTTGTTACTGATCATACTTCCTTAAGATGGTTAAACAACTTAAGAGGACCTAAGGGCCAATTAGCCCGCTGGGCGTTGAATCTTCAAGCTTATGACTACACCATTGAGCATTAAGCTGGGGCAAAACACCAAAACGCTGACTGTCTATCCTGACTACCCATCATTGCAACACTTAGTTGGGCCACCAATGAGTTGTTTATGAGAATGATTAGCGGAGAGTATCAAGATGAGCCTGAATCTGTTCAAAAAATATTAATGATCTATGAAAAGATACAACCTTCAAAAACGGGATGCTTTACAAGATCATCAAGGAAAGAAGTATATTTTTCTAAGGCCCTAAACCTTAACAGACCTAATAATGGCGGCGCATAAGGCCATAGGGCATGGCAGATTCAAGAAAACAAGAGAGCATCTGAAGCAATTCTACTACTGAGAGTCAATGCATTTCAAAATCCAAGAAATTCAAGAATGCTTTGCAGATTGCCAAGGTGAAAAACCGTTCCAAAAAAGCACATCTTACCATCTTGTTTGGCTTAAGTTTGCCTGGAACATTGTATCTATCAACATTGTCAGGCCACTACTAAAAAAACTTCTTTGACCGCTCAAAGTCACTTTTGAGCGATTTTAAATTTAAGTTTATTTATCCACAGCCGTCTGCCCAAACCTATTCTTTGATGTCCTTGGCTCTGCCGCCTGCCACCCCAGTGTGGGGCAGCAGTGCACCCCCACCTAGCGTTTTCCGCCCCGCGGGCAAGCGCGTTTGGATGGGCTCAAACAGCCCGCCCACTGCTTTCAACTGCTTTGTCCCCCACGGGACTTAACGCTCCACCTGGCGCGCGTCCACCCTTCTCGCCCCCATTCTCTCGCCCTCCCTCGCTCTGCCATTCGCTATTGCCTCAGAGTGGACTATGGGCGTTTGTTCCCATATGCCAATAAAGCAATTATTGACCTAGTCACTGCAGCCTTTGCGCCAGCTGGCTTTATAGACTTCCGCCCTTTTAAGGGCTACTTTGACGTTGGGTCCAATCTGAGGAGGATGCTGAAGCGGCAGCACAAACTCCTCTAATTTATAAAAAAACCCCTATTCCCACTACCTGTACTCGCCTCCCTTTGGACACCACCCTGGTGGTGTCATTTGCAAATCTCCCATCCCACCTTCCACCCCAGGTTTTGTATAACCAGTTGGTCGCGGGGCTCAAGGCTTATGGCACTCAGCCCAACCTCATCTTTGCCATTCCATCTGGTGTGGAACGCCTTGCTGCTCCTCATGCAACAGCCACCATCATACCACACCACCCTACCATAGCCCAACAAATCCCACCCCGCGCTAGTATGGCTGCAGCACCTGATCATTTCCTTTGGGCTCAGGTCGATAATGGTAGGCAGATTTGTTCCCTCTGTTTTGCCTCAACCATGCAAAAAGAGCGTGCCCTCAGGCCAAATCCGCTGCTGCGGCTTCTGAGCCCCTCTGGAGGTTCAGTATGGGGCGCTTTACTGCCCCCTCCCACCCTCCAATATCATTCAGTAGTCCCACATGGAAAATCAGCCCCACCCAAAACCTCCATCCTCACTCTCCCACCTAAATCTACGCCAGCCAATCAGAGCAATGCTTGGACCACCATTTGCACCCAAGCAGCTGCCCATTCGCCCAATCCTACCCACCCAAAATTAAATGCCACTATTCCAGTGAACCAAAATCCATAGGATCTATTGGCTGAAACTGATGAATCAGGTAATGTCCTCATTAGTAAGCATACAGGTCAACCTCTCTGACAAGGCGATTATGGTTGGGCAGAATTTTTCCTTCCTGACTTCAATGAAACCCCTACCCCTCGCCAATTTGCTCCTCTACCCAATACAGCCCCCTTCCAAAGTGACCACCAGCTCACCTTAGTTGCGGTGGCCTCTCCTCATTGCCCAAAACTATGCGCCGCGGTGGCCCAGTAAGTGGCTCAGCTCCAGAATGGCCTGCCCACCATCTTATATTCCCCCTGACTTTCCTGAATCTCCCTGCAGTGAAATCTCAAAACTATTTGATGATGCTGAAATTGTTGTTATGAATGTCGCAACGCTTGCTTCATTCAACCCCTCAGCCAAAATCACCCGCCACAGTATCTCCCTTTTCACCCAACTTCCTGAAGCCCGCAAAGAAGCTGAGGTTCTCCTCGCAGCTTTTGTTGAAACACTTTCCCATCATTATCTTGATGCGGAAGTGGAAAACTCCTACTACACTGACCTCAGCCCCCACTATGTGGATGCCCCAACGCCCTGGCTCTCTGCTCTGATCTGGTACTGTAACCAACATTCCTTGATCAAGGTGAGTCTTTCTGAAAACCAACCCCCTGACCCCTCCTCACCCTCTGCCATGGTGGGTTAGCAGTTTCTGCTTCCCACCTGGTTAGTAGTTTGTTTTGTTGTTTTGAGTGTTGTGTTTGGTACTGTCCGTCCCCTTGTTGGCATACCTCAAATAAATTCAAACATTGTCAGCCCACTTCCAACAAGCAATACAAAGGCCAAGTACATAATTGCAGCTATAAACCACTTGACAAAATGGGTCAAGGCCAAGGCCATTTTGGAAGCTGGAGCGGCAACTACCGCCAAGTTTGTCCTTGAAAACATCATCCACAAACATGGATGTCCCTAGGTTATTCTGACTGATAATGGAAGCAACTTTACTGCCAATGTCCTTGCCAAGCTCAACCAATTATTGGGAGTATGAGGTGTGCTTTCTGCTCCCTATCACCCCGAAACTAATGGGATTGTTGAGCGCACAAATGGGACGTTGGTGAACATTATCCAGGAATTAACATCGGCTAAACCATCCAAATGGAGTAATTATTTAAGTTCAGCAGTCTTCACCTACAATATATCCTACCATTCGTCAACCATATTTCTCCATTTCAAGTATTATATGGTAGACACCTGGCCCTACCAACGCTGCTATATTTGGCCCTAGAGGATCCTGGCAAAAACACTTATACTCAGTATGTTGAGAAGCTTGTGGGTGCTTTAAATCAAACTACAATCTCAAGCCTTCAACAACAGTTTTTCCAAGAAAAAGGCCTGACATCAAAAGGACTTAGAGAATTACTACACACTGGTCAAATTCAAAGTTAATGACTAAGCTCTATTTTGCAACACCCATGGATTGGGCTGATTGCAAAAGTTAGATTGCATCTGGGATGGGCCATTTGAAGTGATTGAGAAAACATCCAAGTTCATATACACAATCAAGGATATTAGAACTGGCCATAAATACAACTGAGTTTATGCAAAATTCCTAAGAAGGTTCAATAAGTGGGCTGATTAAGAAAAGAAAAAATAAAAAACAAAAAACAAAAAAATATATAATAATAGTTTTTATTCTATTTAATACTTTTATTTGCACTTGAGGTTGGGGGGAGGATCCAACTTCAGACTTTATGGGCATTTGGGCAAAAATTAACAATAAGAGGAACATACTTTAGACTCATTGGGGTGGAAGGTGAGTCAGTAAGGGCATATGACTACCAACCTGAAGGTTGCAGGTTCGATTCCCGCCCTTTGCACATTGATTGGGGTGCCAGCCAAAGGAAGCTATTGGCGGTTAGTAGGTCTAATAACACGAAAACCTTACCCATGATGTAACCAGAAAAATTTGAGTCCTGATCCAGAGGTGGAAAAACTTTCTTTGATGGAGTTGACCCTGGTCAGGTTTCATGTCATTTATTTCTTTTGGTAATGCCTGTCCCCTGGTCAGCTTGCCTCAGTTAAATAAAAATACTTTAGACTCATCAGGCGTTTGGGCCAAAGTTACCAAATTGATGACCCAACTCCATGCTCATTGGGTGTTTTGGAAGATGATAACAGATCAATGAAGGCTAATTATGAATCTTTGGCTTATGTTCAAGTCAAGGGGGGAATATCAGATTCTGTTGGTTGACTCAAAAATAAACCTTTGACAACCATCAGATCAGGCCAATTATCCTTTCAATGCTTGGGCTAGCACCTATACTCTCACCTCAAAGCCTATTGCAATTACACAGTTTGGGCTGAACATCTCAACTTAAATTCAATCAAGTACATTATTGATATGCTCAGGCCAAATACGCTCACACATTATGGCTGATTATCTATGAATCAAATCTCAGCAATTGGTCCCAATTATTGGGAACACAATCAAACAACTAGTATACAAATTTTGTTGGGACTGACCCAAAGTTAACATTTAAAAGTCCCAGGGACCATCAGATGAACAAAAACATAATCAATTTCCTGCCCTAGGGAGAAATTCATAAGTTGATCCATGTAATTGGCATGATAGCATTTGCACATGAACTGCCTGAAAAAGAGTACCTAGTGCTATTGAGAGAGAGGCCTGCTGACATCCCAATTAGGGGTATGTCATCTATTTTAATTGGCGCAAGTATTTCACATAAGGTGTATTTTGTCAGCATTATGATGAAACTCAAATCAAGAAAATCCTAGGACAATTTTGCATGCTTTCATCGCAATTTTTGTACCTGAAATCCTCCCAATTTTGAGAATATTTTGCCGTCAATAAACCTAAGAAAAGGTCTCAGTCATATCAGTTCAAGGGCTAAACTGAGTTGGTAAATTATCTATTAAAATTGCGTTCTCAAATGTGGCCAGGAGATGCCCTAGAGGTATAAATAATGGCGCCTGGCCTAATGACTGAGTATCAAATAAATACATTTTGATAAAAGATATTATATTTCATCTCTTTCTCTGTTTTATCATCTACTTCTTTTCTTTGGAGAAGTGTCAACAAACTGGAAGGACCAAATCCCCAGTTTGTATCAAAACCTGCCTCAGAAGAAGTTCCCGATTACATTGGGAAAATTAAGCCTGAATTTGACCAGAAGAGTCTAGCTAAACAAATACTACTAGTGAGTTTCCAAAAAGTGAGAATACCATAAGTCACTGGCAATATTGAGGATCAATCTACAAAACTTTTTCCCAATTAAGAGTGCAGGATAATAATAAAACAATTGAGCAATCCTCATATTTTTATACCCATCCTTCAGTTTGTAGTCCCCAATGGGGCCGCTCACCTCACTGGCCTCAGCATTCACCATGATTAGTCCAGTTATCAACAAGGTTGCTTTGTTGATCCACCCCTGTGTTTTAATCCATCTGCCCCCAACCACCCATTCTGGGCCCACGTCAAGGGCGGGCAAACCATCATCCCAATCTTCTTCAAGTTGGATCACTCAAAGCATAAATGCCCCTAACTTGATGCTTCCGCTGGACCTGCATTGTTTCCATCTGCCCCCCAATTGCTACATACCCCACTGCATTTCTGGTATGGGATACAATCCTTCTCCCCTCTCCCCTAAAGCCTGCTGCCACTACGATGCCTGTAACTGTCAATCAGCCTCCTCCTCAGTCCAGTGCCACCTGCACTTCAACCAATTAGGAGACAGCTTGGAAAACAGTTTGGTACCACTCTATTCTTCAATTGACAGACAAAGCCCATCAACTTACCAACAATGATTTCATGTACAACTTGAACCCATGGTCCTCATTGATTGAATCAATGAAGTGGAAAATGTTATTGATGAATTGGATGTCCAATCAAAGAATTTATCCAGGTACAGCACCCCGTTCAGTCCTCATGGCGTTTTATGGCCCCTAGCCAAACGCCCATTTGTTCCTCCCTATCCACCAGCTCACTGAAGCAGCAGATGATCACCCAGATAATGCTGACATCTGCATGTGTGCTGCCTCCTCATTGGAAATACTTTTCAAGGGTATCCCTCCTCTCATTATTGCCCCAACCCTGTCCCCACAGGGCAAACGTGACATCCTTAGCCTCCACAAACAAACCACTGCCGCCATCCAGAAAGTGTTTGTCACTTTACAGGACAAGCCAAAAGTCACCCATGCCACCGCCGCTTTGTTATCCCAGCTTCCTTCCATCCGCCTTCACATGGAACAATGCTTATTCCAGTACCTAGGTGCAATTTTTACTGCAGGTAATTTACATAAATGCTGAAGATTTGGCCTACTTCATATGGCTGGTTCTTCTTCTGTGGTACGGTGGAGTTTCAAATTTCTATTATATGGCAACAATAGACCAGATGGTGACTATAGTTAAGATATAGCTCCTTGGTAATATTCTTTGAAGTCATATTCTTATGTCATTACTTGGATGATGGCACGCTGCCCTAATCTTTCTGATCCCAAGTGAATTCTCAACTTAATACAACGTAAAGTACTAAATACAAAAATGCTTATAGATTAAACTATGAACTTGTGGCAATAGTTGATTGTAGTTTATTAGTATCAACTTGGAGAAAATTTACAGTGCTCAATATTTACCACATCTTACCCATGATGCCTCATTTTCAATGGCTCTTGGCCAGAGGAACACATAATATGTTCATTTGAGGGTCTACATCCTTTCAACTCAGGACATCTCAAACGCCTCAGGGTCAATCTCAAACTCAGAAATATTATAAAGACAGCGTTTCTGATGCGTCTGCAAATAGCTGAACTGATGCTCTTCTCAAGCAATCAGCAGAACATACCAAGGCGATTTGTACCATTAATTAGTAATTAATTTAAACAAAAACTCTATTGACATTAAAGACTAATTTTGACATAGACCAACAAAGACCACATGCCCAAGTCATTAAATTTGACTACTTTTATTAAGTCTGACCTAACCAACAAAAGCCCTCAAGCCCATTTCATCATAGTCAAATACTATTCAGTGAAATTGCTAGGCTTCATATCCCAAGCTTTGCATAAGTTTAGGATATTCCTGATCCATAATCACTGATATCTGATATGATCCATAATAAATTAAGCAGTTAACATTATTATGTCACTATCAGATATCTGACGATTTAGTTTAGTCAACAACTCAACAACAACCATATGATCATCAGTGATCTCAATCCACATGTTTTCTGATCACCCCACATTATTGCTATCCATCTTAACCTGCACACTTTCCTATGAGGAAGACTCCAATGCCAAGGATGAGCCCCCATCCCCCTTCTGCCATGGTGGGATAAGAAGCTCACCGTTGTTCCACCTGGTTGGTTGTTTTATTGCTTTATGTGTCTCACTGCTCATTTAGGGCGTTTGGTTCATGTTTTTGGTTCACATGTTTGGTGTTTCTGTTTTGGTGATGTCCATCCCCTGTTTGCTTACCTCAATTAAAATTAAAAAAATTAAATTAATTAAGTAAAAAGTAAAGTAAGTCTACTAGCCTATGACTACCTCCCCATTTGCTTCCTTATGACCTTGGATTATCCGCTGGCTGCTCCCATGTGGGGCAGTGGAAAACCCCCACCCAGCTTTTTCCATCCAGTGGGAAAATGAGCTTGGACTGGTTTATCCAGCCCCACAAAATTATTGGTTCAGATCAATCCACCAAAGGATTTCGCCATCCACCTTGCACAAGCCCAGGCAGTGCCTCACAGCCCACTTATTCTCCCACACTCCAAGATTCATTTTGGCCTTCATGTTAAATATGGGAAATTGCTCCCATATGCCAAAAAAGCTATTATTGACATGGCGCAGGTGGTAATGCTGACAGCTGGTTTTATAGATTTCCGCCCCTATAAGGTGTATTTTGATCTAGGCTTCACTTGTGAAGCTGACGCCGCCACTGCGGCCACTGTGCTCATGGTTTTCCAGGGCACCCCTATACCAACAACGCGCACCCAGCTCCCCACAGACACCACTATGGTTGTTTAATTGATGGGGTTGCCCATGCACCTTCCCCTCACGGTGCTCCATCAGAAGTTGATGGAAGGTTTGACCGCATATGGCTCCAACCCCATCATTCAGTTTGTAGTCCCCAATGGGGCCACTCGACTTGCTGGGATTCGTGCATTCATCACAATTAGCCTAAATTTTAACAAAATTGCTTTTTTGATTCACCCCCACGCCATCATTCCTTCTGCCCTTGACCACCCATTCTGGGCCTGTATTGAGAGTGGGAAGACTATCTGTTCATCATGCTTTGAGTTAAATCACTCAAAGCATAAATGCCCCTCATTTGCTGCTTCCACTGGACCTGTGTTGCCTCCATCTGGCCCCAATATGCCACACACCCCACTACCTTTTCAGTATGGGGTATAATCCTCCCCCTCCCCCAAAGCCTGAAGCTGCTGCAGCGCCCATAGCTGCCAATCAGGCCCTTCCTCAGTCCAGTGCCACCTGCACTTCAACCAATCAGGAGACATCTTGGAAAACAGTTTGGTCCCACGCTATTCTTCAATTGACATACAAAGCCTATCAATTCGCCAACCTCAATTTCCAGTACAACTTAAGCCATGGTCCTCATTGAAGGAAACCAATGAAGTGGGAAATGCTATTGATAACTTGGAAGTCCACATTGAAGAATTTATCCAGGTACAGCAACCCATTTAGTTCCCTTAGCATTTTTACAGCCCCCAGCCAGATGCCCAAGTGTTCTGCTCTGCCCACCAGCTCACTGTAGTAGCAGCTGCTCACCCAGATAATGATGACATCTGTGAGTATGCTGACGCATCAGTGGCAATACTAGCCAAGGTTATCCCTCCTCCCATTATTGCCCTGACCCTGTCCCCACAGAGCAGATGTGACATCCTTAGCCTCCACTAACCAACAGCTGCCGCCATCCAGAAAGTGTTTGTTGCTTCACAGGCCTAGCCAAAAGTCACCCGCGCCACCGCTGCTTTGTTATCCCAGCTTCTTCCATCCACCTTCATGCAGAACAATGCTTATCCCAGTATCTAGGTGCAATTTTTGCTGCAGGTATTTCCACAACCATCCAATCAATAGCAACCTCAACCCAAATGTCACTGATCACCCCACACCATTGCTCTCCACCTTAACCTGCACTCTTTCCTATGAGGAGTATTCCAATGCTGAGGATGGGCCCCCTGTTCCCCTTACCCTTCTGCCATGGTGGGATGAGCATCTCGTTACTGTCCCACCTGGTTGGTTGTGATCTCTTTCATTTGTGTTTTGCTTGCTCATTTTGGGCTGTTGACTCATTCTGTTTGGGTAGTTCTGCTCAATTGTTCTTTTTGCTCATTAAGCTTCATTAATGTCTGTCCCCTGGTCAGCATAACTCAATAAATTTGAAAATTATTTTCTGATATTTGCTTTTATGAGACTTAAATTTGACATTTTCAGTTTAAATATTGATGACTGATTCCTTATCTTTTATCATAGAGATCATTAACTAGAAAAGACGGAGTAGAGATATGATCATTTTCATAGATTAATACTTTTTCTTAGTACTAGATGGTCCCAACCTGAGGGGGGATTCATCAATGTTTATTGAATTACGCCTGGGCTCCTAAGAGCCTGAGGCGAGGGAAGGGGAGGGAGGAGGCATCGAGAAAGGGAGGAGGGTTTGCGCACCAGAGCCATGCTGCAGTGACAACTGAGTGGGGGAGGGTTGGCAACATAGTGCAGACCTTCAGGGCCATTTCAAAGTGTACCTGAAAGTGGGTGATCATGTGTGGAATGGTACACACCTGCTGGTCAAAGGCAGCACGAAGGAAGGAGTTATGGATGGTCCAGATGGCTGTGGCATAGGCGAGGACACAGAGGGGTCGGTGGCAACCAGGCAATGTCTTCTCGAACATGAGGTCTTGCACAGGGTGTCCAAACAAGGGATGAGCATGGTTGAGCGCGCGGGCCTTTGGCCAAAATGCGGCGACACCTGGACAGGTGAAAAAACGATGGAGGTGGGAGTCAATAGGCTCCGCACAGTGGGGGAAGCTTCGGTGCTGGAAGGGAGGGTCAGTCCAGTCCCCTGTCCTGTATGAACAGTGGAGCACCCTCCATAAGGTGTTGGACACCTTTGCTGACAGGATGAGGTGATAGACGTCCTTCCAAAATTCCTTAAGGTCAAATCTCACGGAGGAGGAGCTCAAGGAGTCTTGGGCGGATGGGAGGACGATCTTGGGGGTTGAGGCGAGTTGTGACAACTTGTCCATTATGCACAGTTGCATGGCGACGGGGGCTGAGGCCAGGGCCTTCCCTTCTGTATGGAAGGCATGGTGGATCCGCGCGCCTACTCGTTTCAGGGCAAGGAGAGCCTGGTTCCAGTAGGGGGATGAGGATGGTTCCAGGCGATGGCCTGGGTGGTTTGTGAGCCACTCCCTAATGAGGTCAGAGATGCTCTAGGAAGACCCAGAGCTGCTGACACTGACTGGCGGAGGGCGGGCGCACATTGGGGCATGGGGGTCGCGTCCCAGCAGACAATCGGCCATAGGAACTTCAGGAAGATTGTGGTGGCGTGGGATCGCGTGTCCAGAAGCCCTAGGCCCCCTTCATTGCAGGGTCAGGCAATGGTTGAGAGGGCCATTGGTGGATGGTTTGAGCCCCAGATCCAACAGCGGAGGAGTACATTGAGCCGCGTATAAAAGGCATCTATAAATGGGCAGACGTGCGCTAGGAACCAGACTTTGGAGAGGAGGAACACATTGGCCATCAGAGCTCGACCCTGGGGGTGATGTGCCACCGGTTCCAGCTGGCAATCCTGGAGTTAACTGCTGCGAGGAGCAAGTCCTCATTGTCTTTTAGCGCAACTCCTTGTTGGTTGGTGAGAACGCCCAGGTGACGGAAGGTACCGCGCACAGGTTCATTACCAGAGGGTGGGTGGAAGGTGGGGGAACCGACCTGTACAATTGTTGTCTTGGAGGTGATGACCATGGCGTTGGACGCCTTGGTGTACCTCTCAATGGTCACAGCAGCGAGGGCAACATCCCCAGGGCAGCCAAATGCAATGGCAGTGTCATCTGCAAATGCCATGGTGCGTGTGGGGGCTTTACCTGGGACCAGAATCCCTGTTAGCTTGTCCTGTAAGGAGGCCAAGAGGGGTCAAGGGTGATGTTAAAAAGGATAGGGCTCAGGGGGTCCCCTTGCCGGAGACCTTGTCCTACCGGTACTGACATTGTAAAACCCATTGGCGCCAGGACTCTGGTGTGGAGCTGGTCATAGAGGGCTGCTATCCAGCGCCTAGCTGCGGGGGGAGATGGAAGCGGGCCAGGGAAGCATCAATATACTTCCAGGCTACCTGATCATATGCTTTATCCATATCCAGGAGAGCCACAAAGCCATTCACCTTACGAGAGTTAGCAGTCAAAGTCACGTGAAGGTCATTATAGTTGTCCCATAACGACCTCCCCGGAATAAAACCGTGCTGGGATGGGGAGAGGCGAGGTGACACCCATTTGGTGATGCGGTTGGCCAGGAGCTTCGTGAAGAGCTTGTGGTCTGTGTTGATCAACGCTATGAGGCTCCAGTTCGCCAGGTTCTCACGGTCTGACTTCTTGTGAATGAGGGTCGTGATTGAGCCTCTGGAGTCAGGGAGGACCTCGCCATTCACCAAGAGTGCGGCGAAGAGGTCGCGGAGGGTTCTGGCTATCACTTCAGGTTCCAGAAGGTACAACTCGAAGGGTATTCCATCTGGGCCTGGGGCTTTAAGCCGTGGGGATTTCAGAAGGGTTTCCATCACCTCCTGTATGGAAATAGGCGCCATTAGAGCCTCATCAGCCCGTGGCTCAATGAGCGGCTCTGGAGCCCGCCACAGGAAGTCTTGGATGTCCAACGGGTCCACCTGGGTGGCATGGAAGAAGCTGGAGTAGAAGCGGAGTAGTTCCTGCGTGATTTCCTCCTTATCCAAAGTGGTTGTAGTGCAAATCTTCAGTGCAGTAATATCCTGTGCTGTTGACCAGGCTTTCTGTTTCTGAAAGAAGAAGCGGGTGGGGCGTTCCCATTGAGCATAGTAACGAGATGTTGTAAAGTTTGCTGCCCGTTCTTCCTGCAGTGTGAGCTCCAAGCGGAGTGCTTCCTGCGCCGCTTCCCAGTCTTCCAACTAACCGGGAGAGGGCAAAAGCTGGCAGTTTCGCTCCAGATGTCTGATTCTGGCTTCTGCCCTTTTGACTCTGGCGCGAGCTGCGGTCATCTGGTCTTTGGCACAGTTGTAAGCAACGCGGGTGATGCCCTCCTTGGTCACCGCCCATCTAGCCTTGTGGTCAAGCAGGTGGGGTGGGGGGAGGTGAGAGTCTCCCGGATGGTCATAGACAGCGCCTCCTTAGTGAAGAGGTTGTTGAGAAAAGCTGGGGCAACCCTAGGCCAGAACCTACGCGACAGTCAAAGCGTGGTGGTGAGGACAGCGGTGAGTGACCTGTGATCACTCAGATGGTTGTCACGAGAGATGGGAGAGGAGACGCGGCCAATTAGCAGGGGTCTAATCAGTGCCATATCTATGCGTGACGCTGACTGAAAAGCTCCTCCATCATACTGGATCCTAGTCATGCAACCTAGGCCAGACGCGGAGGGTGGAAGCGCATCCATAAAGCCACTCAGGCGAAGGAAATCCTGGAGGCGACTTGATCCAGGGCGTTCCTTTGCTGCAGGGGGTAAGAGTCACGGACGCAACTCATGGTTGTGTTGAAATCTCCCAAGAGGACTGTATTCCGTGGGAGATTGAGTTGGACGAGCTCTTCCAAGAGCTGGTTTTGCTCCTGACCTGCATTAGGCAGGTAGATGCTTGCAGCGAAGAAAGAGAAGTCAGGAGTGGTGAGTTTAACCAGTTGAGGCGGCCACCTAGATATTGTGAAAAAGAATGGGTTTTAACCTGGGGATTCAAAACAATAAGGGCGGCATGGTTTGTCCAGAAGGAGTTGCCTCCAAACTGTTCATTCCATGCAGATTTTTCGTGGGGGAGGATATGGGGCTCCTGGACAGCAGCGATGTCAATTTGTGCTGAACTGAAGTTGTGGAGGAGGCGGGCTCTCCGCTTAAAGTCCCGCAACCCATTTGCGTTGATGGATTGTAGGGCCAGGGTGCTGCCATGGGGACTCATAGCTGTTCCCCTCCATGTCCTGGGGGGTTGCCAGCGCTTAAACCTGCTTCTGTGAGGCGGCTAGTTTTGAGTCCTTTAGCTTGACTATTAGCTGCAAATCGTGAGGAGCGTCGAGGGTTCTGAGGGGAAGGAGAGGGTGGGGGGGGCGGAGGACCCAGTAAGTCAGCCTATGATGCTGCCCCGCTCCGTTGCAGGGGAAGGACCTGAGGGTGCTCAATGGTGACCTCCGCGGTGTCCCCATTTGATGAGTCTGAGTCCATATTAACTTCCTCCAACACTGCAAAGGATCCGCGCGAAATGGACTGTGGGGTTGGGGTAGGACTCTTTGAGGTGGCACTTCTACCGCAGGCCGCAGGTTGCCAGTCCATGCTGGTGGGCATAGCTCCATTGGGAACTGAGGGTTGATGCGATAAATCGCTGGTGGAGGTTGGTGGGGGTGCCGCGGAGCCCTGAGTGGGGGTGGCTGACGAGGGGCACCCTGTGGGAGATGCCTTGCGCTTGGTGAGAGAGGGAGTTGACTCTGGGAGATTGGAGGGGGTGCCCTCTGGAAGGGGGGCATGAGCGTGAAGGTATCCCATACCAATAGTGGGGTTAGCTGTTTCAACTGCTAGGCGTAAGGGCTCAGGGGACAGGTCTTGAACGGGAACCCATTGTGTGGGTTGTGGAATTGCTGCTGCGGCCACGTGGGATCGTTTTTGTCCTGGTTTAGGCCTCTGGGTGGTGGCTAAGAGGGCTTGTTTTCGAGCTGTGCAGCCACTATACAAGTGTCCAAGGGCGTTACACCATGAACACTGGGGGCGCGCCTGATCAGGGTCGACAAAAAAGATCTCAGGGCATGCCCCAACTACCGCCACACGAGGAATAACCTCAATGTTGCGGGATACAGTGGGGGAGGGGATGAACGACGCCCTAGAAGTGCGAGCTCTTTGAGTGGGAGCATAGTAAGAGGGGACGCTAAAGTCCACTGAAAGAACAGACCCAAACTCCATTAGACCACGATGGAGCGCCAGTTTAAGAGACTCAGGATCAACAGTCGTTGGTAGGTTGGAAAAAGTAACCCATGAAATTTTCTCCAGGTGAGAGCGTGTGCAGGAGATGTGAAGAGATCCACATGGAATAATGACCTGGAGGGTGGCAGCATGGTCAGCAAGGGCAGCTTCAGTGAAGCCCACATCGATGTAGTGGCCCTCCACTGATTCATGGATGGTGGTGTTAATTGGGAATGTCTCCGCAATTACTGCAAAGTATGAGAAGAAATCCTCCATATAGAATTCAACAGGGTTAAGCCCATAATAAAGACAAATCGCGTGGGAGAGGGTTGAGCGAGGTAGAGCTTTTTGCGCTCTAGTTTCGGCCCATATCTTCTTAACATAAGCAGTAAACGCCACTTCACGGGGATCAGCTTTGGGTAGCGTTGGTGCCAGAGGTTTTTGCCACGCCCCAGTGTCTCCTTTGGTACGTTTGTGTTTGCTTTGGGCTGCAATCTTGGGTTGAATGTGAGCTGGTGGTTTGGACAAGTTTGCGGAGTTTCCCTGTTGCTGGACTGTTTGAGCAGTTGTTGCCGGCATATTAAATTGAGGGGCGGATTGTTGAGCCTCACTAAATTGGGGAGGCCCATCCAGATTGGAATTAACTCCAGCCAATTGGGAGGAGGGCGATGTTTCATCACCATCCCAATCTATTTGGGTAAATTCATCCCGAGTATTTGCTGTGATTTTGTGGGCAAAACTCACTGGCTTATTGGTGAATTAGTCGTTTTCCGCATATGGAGATAAAGTGCCAACTTGAGAAGTGCTGATTATGGGGTTTAAATGGGACGGGTGAGATTGGAACTGGTGTGAAGTTCTGAAATCCGAACCATTTGAATCCCCATTGGGAAGAGTAGATTGTCCCAATTTGGTGCTTAATGAACCAGAATGTGCGGCTAATTCAACTTTACATCCGAGGGTTTGGGGGCCAGGTAGCTGGGTATCGCCCCTCATGGGGGGAGCCAAAAACACGGCGTCAGCAATAATAGATGGGGTTAAAATTAGCTGACACAATGGGGGAGGTAAATGCCTGGATGGGCTGAGTTGCATTCAACTGAGCAGATGCCATTAAAACAGCGTGGGTGATGGCCTCCTTGGCTGGAGGGGGCCCAGCGGGTTGGTGGGAGGCAGCACACAGAGCTGTTAGGCGTGCAGGTTGCAGAAGTGAGATCAGGTGAATTGGCGCTAGTTGAAGTAGCTCCAGGTTGGGGGTGGTGCCTGCTTTCATGGCTGCTGCTTGAGAGCGGGTGATTCTGGTTGACCATGAGGTGGGTAACCGGGGGTTGCTTCATTTGGGGTGGTGCTGGCTCGTTTGGCTGAGCCCGTGGGTTCTTTTGCGGGGTTTACCTCCATATTTGCTAATAGTTTTTGTAAATCTCTTTAGTGGAGCTAAATTTCAGGCTGAATTGATTTTTGAAAAGTGATGATTAGCAGAAAGAGATTTTAACATCCTGTTAGTCTTCATGTAATTGATCCACTTTCTCATTTGCCTCCTGATTTAATTGATTATTTAAACTTGAGGGATAGCATAAAAATAGTTGTTGATGATTAGGTCAAAATTTAAGATGAGTACCAATAATATGTACCTTGTCAATTTATCAAGTGGGTGTAATTGACATTTCCCAATTTTTTGATGTTTCTTAACTAAATATTATTGTTATTTAAGTTCCCAATTAATAGTTAATAGGGCGCTAATAGCTAGATTAAGGACTCCTGGAAAACTCATGGTGCAAAATTTACTTACAGAATTGACACTTGTAATGTGTAGCAAACAGTTTGGGGGTATACACAGGGATATGTTGGTGGTTACCACTGATTGTTCTCCTGGTTTAATTTTTACCTTCTCAGAGGCATAAAACGGTATGCCATCTGAAGCATCAGCTGAGTCAGGTAGCTTTTTCAAGTTTATTCACGTAGAAGAATATCACAAAGGTAAAGTAGAAACTGGGTACTCAACCAGACAAAATTAATCCTTCTTGATGTAGTCTTTATTATCAAGTAAAAAGTGAACTATATAGTTGAGGAGTGATAAATATCCTATTTTCAGGTTGGTGGCTCCTTTGTATTTAAACATAAGTTGCGTCTTGATGAGTATGTTATAAATATATTAAAGGAAACTGCGGGAGATGAGAAAAATAACTTGCCAAATTGTGGAAAAGACAAATTTGCACCTATAGCCTTAGTATTTTTTGGACAAGAAGTGCTATAATCTTGATTGTCTTCAAGCTCTGGGGTGAGCTTTCTTGATAAGTCAGGACGAGATACCATTGATAGGTGATTTCATATCTAAGATATCCATAACTCAGACACTTTGAATTACATCTTCTACTTTGGTAATTGTTTCTCCAACGTTTGGTGTGAGGATTAACATCTCTTTAAAGCAAAACGTTTATTTTGAGTTTTTTGGGCTGTCTTGGGAAACTTCTTCTTGAACTACAGTAGTACTATGAATGCTTAAGATGGGTTAGATCAACAGGGTAAGGTATTGGTTAGCATCGCTGGCTGTATAATTTATTTTAAGATAAACAATAACCTAACTGAGGTAAGTGCCTTTAAGAACCTGGGCGTCATCAATATTTACAGTAATCAAATGGTCCAGAACGGCGAGATCAGCTGGTGACTCAAACATCTAATAACCTGTTTCCTCGTGACCACCTTCAGAGTCATTATTGTAAACATTCTCTACTCATGCAAGATGAGCAATTAGCAACGTTTCACTTTCACATACTTAAGATAGTTTGGCTTTAGAGGTATCTGTCCCTAAGCTGAACTTCCTTTTCCCTGCTTGGCAAGGACATGATAATTCTTAAAACACATACTTCAGTATTGTTGTTCTTTTTGCAGTAGTTACATCATGGCTTTTCCTCCCTCTTAGAATTTTCTTCCTCCACAGTATATACTCGGGATTGTGATAAGCATTTTTGGAAGTCTCAGGCTTGTGTATATCAAATACATCAAACAGGGTTTACTAAAGTCTATGACAGAATTAAAGCTTCTTTTGAAGGATGTGATAGAATGGCTAGGTCAGGGATACTATGTAAACCAACAATGACGGTGTCAGGGCATCATTTAAGTACGCAATTTTTAGGTCAACAAAATTTGTGCCACAAGAAAAAGTGATCTGGATTTTAGCTGCGGGTTTCATTTTGGTGTAGTGTGATTCTCATGAAGGCATGGTTTTCATACTTAGGCCTTGATGAGACCCTAATTCCTTTATGAGCACTTACTTTAATTCTTTCCAGATGTGCAGGTCTTCCAAATGTGGTACAAAAAATCTTGAGCCATATGGATTAAACATGATAAAATATGCTTAAACTTTTAATAATCAGTTGCACCTTCCACCACGGCTTCATAGACATAGAGTATAGATGCAATAATCCCTTCACCAGGTAAAAATTGCCCTTGAACGTAGCTTCAAAGGTAGTGTTCTCAATCCCATATTGACATGTACCCCACGAGCTTCAGATTAGTTAGTTTCAATATATATGCCACTTTGTTCTACTTGCTGCTCAAGTCAAAATAATTTGATCCTGTAGAGTGTTAAGATGTTGCTTTCTTCCACAAGGTTAATATCGGCATACCTCCATAAGATTAATGCTTCTTTTTAAAAACTTTAACATTCTCTAAATTTTTAACGCATATGTCCAGATCATGAATTTGTAGGTGAAAGGATGAGCGGTAGGTTCACAAAAGCTTGTTCTCATCCTCCAGTACTCCAATGCGCTGATTAAAATCCTCCTTCAACTATTTGCATTCAGTGCTCTGAGGATTCTTATCTGTCTTAGCTTTCAGCTCTTCTGTAAGATTATTCCAGTGTTTCTCAGCTTCATTGAGGTAATAATAGACTTGTTGAAATCTTCTCACTGAGGGGGATTGCCTTTTAGTTGCTCACCAATTTGCTAAGTCATTCAGTAATGGATAGAGTAAACTCCTGAGTCCCACGGGATGCCAGATCCGTTCAGCATGGGACACCTGAGAAATAAGATTCTGAGCTACTGATGAGGTCTCAGAGTTATTATGGGAATTTAACAAATAAATTTGATATAAGGCTTGTACTAGTGAGCCTTGGGAGCTTTGTTATAATTTTGGCGGTTTATTTAAGATACGCTGTAGGAGTTGCACAGGGTTTTACTCACTGCAATAAATGGACAACATAGTGATTGCCAGTCCTTGTGACAAACCTAAAGAACTCAATAAATATGAAGCAATTATCTCCAACCACACCACTTTATTTAGTTTAATATATTATTAGCAGACTTGTTCTTCTCTGCTTTTTATCTTCCTACTAACAATCCTCACCCTTCAATCTTTTCATCTCTCTTAAATATCAGCAACTTTGGTCAATACAAACCTTTTGCTTATATAATTCTTTACCGCCATATCCTCATTAGTTCATCCTCATAACTATGAGGTCCCGGCAGGGTCTACTATTCTTAAATTTATTATTGCCTTCATTCAAGGCGATCTACTACATATTCATCCTGAATCTGTATCGTTCTATTGCCTTTTTGGTGGAGGTCCAATAACCATTCATTCTGGGCTCAGTATCATTTTATTTCAAGGCGCTTGAATACTATTACTTATTAAATCATAGTTGATGGATTTAAGGCCAATCTGCCGCGACTAATTGAGGTTTATTGTCCAGTCATATCAAAATCTCAACATTACCCCCCACAAGATGAGACAATAAGTCTCCCATTGTCTATACACACGGGGGAACTTTTGTGTGCAAATAGATAATGATCTCAATGTTCGTGGGGTCATTTATAGTATAGGCATCAACACCTGTTTTCTCAATTATTTCAGACTGACCAATCCAGATTCTAGCCAATCTGAGCTTACAACCAAACCTGTGCTGGTTATATAATAGAACTAGTTCTCCATCTTTGAACTGAGCTAGCCCACTACACCATTCCTGATCAGCAGCATTATTCTTTATATTTTTGGCCAAACTGAAGTAGGATGCTTTGGTGTGCAACTTTATTAAAGTGTTTGCTAGGTTAGTCATGTAATGTTGATGATCTATTTCACTGAAGTCTTCCTTGCAGGTGTAGAGCAGTGTCAGTTCTGGGTGCCATCCATATAGTAAATGAAAAGGACTCTTCCCCATGGCAGAAAGATATCTAATGTTGTAGGCAAAGATGGTGATGGAAAGGAGGGAACTCCAATCAGAAGGTCAATACGTTATTAATTTATGGAGTATGTTCACCAAAACCCCATTAACTCGATCAACCATAGTATTAGACTTAGGGTGATATGAGGTCATCAAAACCCCACAAATGGCCATCGGCTTGTTAAGCTTTGCAGGATCTGGCAGAAGTTTGTACCTTTATCAGTAGGGATTAACTGAGGGAAGCCATGACGCTGGATTATCACTCCACTATGATCTTGACTATTGTGACCGCCCCCAAATCCCATATTGCCCTGCTTCAACCCGCCTGGTCAAATGATGATCGCCACTGGAATGTATTAAGACTGGGTTGCTCACATTAGCAGGGGCCTAATGACATCAATGGAAACTGTATGCCATGAAAAATGCGGTTTCACTAGCTGGTATGAGGTCTTATAATGAACCAGTTTTTCCAGTTGGCGCTGATGGCAGCAGGAGGTTGCCTCAACTACATCAAAGTTCATGATCTCCTAATAATACCAAGGGGCAAAAATTCCAAATGCTGGCATAATCCACCATGTCTGACTGGCTTATGTGAACTCATAATAATTCTAGGCTTTGCCAGTATTTCAGGATTTCTTAGGATCTCCAATTTATTTGTGCAACTCCCCATTTCACTGAAAGGTATTATCACGGATACCATTTAATGCTTTTATGACTTGTGGTGGTCCATTGTTGTGTCTACCACTGAGTATTTTGTCATATGTTATCACTCAGATCTTCTGTAAAGGCAATTGTGGGTGATTTAATAAACAATCTGCATCTGATGCTATGCTCCTGGTCGGTGAAAAACTTTAAAGTCATAGACCTACAGTTTAAGGACCCAGTTAGGCTAGACGCCCTTCAGGCTCCTTGAGATTCTGAAACTAGTGTAACAAAGGATGATCTGTTATAACTTAAAACTATGACCCTGCAAATACACCTGAAATTGCTTATATGCGTAGGTTACTGCTAAGCACTCCCACTCAGTCATGGTATAATTGCGTTCATAGCAGTTCAAGCACTACTACAGTACACAACAAGGTGCTTCTCTCCATCATCATACTTTTGGGATAAAGCCACTCTAACAGCAAAAAGAGATGCATCCATCTGAACAATGACTTTTTTGTCAAAATTTGGGTGTCTTAGCACTAGCACACTGATCAGAACTGTCCAAAGTGTGTAAAATGAATGTTTACAGTGTTCCATCTATTCAAACATGACATCCTTTTTTGATAATAAAAATACTGGGCCATATTACAGCTGAAGTTAAGGATGAAGCGCTGGCAGTAGCTGACCATTTTTAAAATACCTATATGTCATGTTTACTGTTTGGCGAGCTCATATTCTGGATGCCTGCCAACTTAGCTGGTTGCATTTCAGACCATTTGAGTCTACCAAAACCCCAGGTAATCCAGTTGGTCTTTGAATAAGTGACATTTATAAGGCTTTAAATTGATGTTGGCCTCAGCATGCTGGCGGAATACCTCTAGATGGTTAAGATGCTTAAAAAGTTTGTGAGAAGACATTGATGTCATCAAGGTACACAAGGACGCATGACAGCTTCAGGTCGTCAAGGACAGTGTCCATGGCTCATTGGAACGTATATAGAGCATTAAATAGCCCTTGAGGCTTATGTTTCAGTTGTAAAAGCCCCTTGGATGTGATTAAGATGCATCTCGCCAATTCCTCTGTGGGCAACTCAATTTACCAGTAACTAATATCAAATCTATCACCAAGAAATAGCAAGCTCCTCCTAACTTATCCAAAGTCTTGGGAGTTGATATGAATGGACGATATGCTACCCATATTGGCGGATCAAAGAGGAATTGAGATGAGTCTCGAGATTTGTGAAAAAAGGATACTCAAGTTACAATCAAGCAAAATGTTGACATCCAATGAATTGAGAGGAATTACGCTGAGATTTGATACAAATGAGAGCAACTCGAAAAAGGAAGAAGAATAGAAGATATCAAGATGAGGATGCATCCATCTGGGAAATCAAGGTAAAAGAGCCTGATGGAAGATTAAAAAGGGGATAGTCTTTTATGAGGAAAGAAGGAGCGCAGAAAGGTCTGCGAGATATTTAAAATAAAGGTAGAAATAAGGGGCAATAGCTCCATATATATTTTATCAACTTTAATTATAAGAATAGTCGATCCTCATATTGTTTGATTTGGTTGCTTAGTGGCTATATCCTGTGCAAATCTAACTCGGCGACAGTGGACCCAGATGCCAAAAAATTTACAGTGGTGCTCACTACAGGGGGCCACTTAGCAGCTATAGCGGGGAAAACACAATGACAAATTCTCATTTGTTCTGACATAACTTGATTGGGTTCCGAGCATGGCATGCTGAAGAAGCCTGGGAGATACCTAACTCTGGACCAACATTATCTACTGTTACTAAACCAGGGGATGATGAAATTATGATTACTGTGCAATTTGAGAATTGCCCAGAGCTGATGACTGACCAACACAGGCGCTCCAAGAATGCGACTCCCCAACAACTACAAATTATTATGGAATGGTTGTTGCATGGGTATCGCCTATATGAGGATGAGACTGGGTAAAATGCCGTGAGTCTATTCTATAACCAACGTGATCAAGAAAATCGATATGTGCTGTAAATATCTTATTTGGATGCAACTACTATGGGGTTAACTTACCACCTTGGTACTCATGGAATTGAGGAATATTTAGTCACTTATGTGCAACCTTCAATTTGCCAGCTACTACGTGTCCTGGCTCGCCATAACATTGAAATTGGAGATGTATTGCGGTTCACACAAGCATAACAGCATGATACTCGCCTCCTGCTTGACTGCCTCAATCATTTGTTATTGGAAATACAAGGGGCGCTGTCACAGATGGATCATTGTGTTGGGGATGTTTGCTGTCGATTGGACCTTCTAGTACCACAGTTAAACTCAGAATTACCTTGAGTAACAAGAGAACTACTGGAACAGCATGGCCTATCCGCGGAGTGGATTCAGGATGTGACAACCTTGGGGAATAATACCGAGTGCTGTATGACAGAGCTAGCTGAATGGACGAAAGCTCTTGAAGCCATGATTGCTCAGCTCAAGGAAGAATGACCCTGATGGAACTGCAATTGGCGGCCTAAGTTGGCTCTCTATTGACAGAATTAGATCAACTCCATATTGAATGGGATACCCAGCAAATGTCTGATAACGCACTTATTCTTCTGTCAATGTCTACCAAGTATCTCCAACTCATTCGTCAAGTTACACAACTGGAAGTCGTTAGTCAGGCAGAGCGCCAACGAGCCTCCCTTCTTCCTTTCAGTGAGACAAGTGAGTATGCGAACATGCAAGAGTGCATTGATATCCTTTGATGGGCCAATGAGGAATTGGTGTGGGAACAATCCTCCTTGTTAACCAAATAAACAACGCTAACCAGCAAGCGGACAATGTAAGACAACAACAAACCTGCCTGCAGAATATAATTGAGAAGTTCTTTCACGATTACAAACTATGGAACAAACACTGAATGAAGAAAAAGAATACCGCTGGGAATTGCAACAGCAATATAACACGCTGCAACAAGAATGGCAGGATGGACGGTGTAGATGTGCCTCAGTTGAAAGAGAATAGCTGATTAGCAAACAGTTCGTGGGGTGCACCAGAGCTGGGGGAAATGGGGCAGTTAGTGGCGACTAGGGGGAAGAATGTTATGGATCAGCAAACGAGTATCTGTCATATGGTAAGATGGACCCCCACATGACACCATTTCTTTTAATTCTGCTTCAACGAGCTCAAGATCAACCAGTCAGTGGCATGATAATACACCAAACGATGGTTCCCATAGTCACTCCAAAACCAATTCGCCTGCCCCTTGCAGCAGAACCTGAGAGCCAAGTGCTTTCGTCCATATCAAAAGTTACCCCCTTTTAGTCATAACAAAAGCCACACGGGTATTTTAAATGTTTCTAATTTGCTGTGGAAGGGCCTACTGATCAATGAAAAGTGAAGTTGTTGCTGTCCGCTTTAAATGTGGAAAGCGTTGACCAAGTGACCTGCTATCTTCCAAATAGCTCAGTGTCTTACACACAAGTAAAAGCGATTGTTATCTGGCTGTTCAGAGGTGCTAACAAGATGTCTCAATGGAAAGCTAAATTTATGTCTATACAGGTTAAACTAAACAAGACCTTGTCAGAATTTGCTGAGCGGTTATCAGCAGAAGCTCAAATTCTACTTGGGGCTAATATTTTAATCACTAAGGATGTAGGTATAGTGATGACAGCGGCGATCAAACCATATCAGGAACTATATAATGCTATGTACCATGTGTTAGATGGGGATACCAGCCTCATTTGAATTGTGAATGCTTTACATCAACTCCCTGCCATAAACAGCGCCCCCAACATAGCCTAAAAACCATCCGTTGCCCCCACTCCATCCTTTTCTGAATATAGGCTGCAGCGACTGGATTATCAGCCGCTGGAATGTAATCATCCCTCATATGAGTCAGTAAACCCTTTCTGGCCCATGTACGCTTCACCAGTTCACCCGCAACCATGAAGCCTTACCAGCAATTTTCGACCTGATCCTTCCAGTCCAAAATATATATGTGTACCTTTTATGAACACTTGCTTCCAGTGAGGACAAAGAGGGCATTATGCTGCCAATTTCCCTATAAAACCACAAGTGTATGCAATGCCAACTATGACAACTGAGCAGGGAAAAGCTTGAGCGGAGTGGAGATGGGATGCTTCACCTCCACGAAACTCAATTTACTTGTCATTAACACTTGCCAAACCACTTTATGAGTAGAAATTGACCCTCAATTGGATGATTTGTTATACCAGCAGCTTTCGTTGGATACCAATGCTTCCACAGCTGAAAGTAAGAGTTTACCAATCAGGCTGAGTTCCACCATGACGTGCAGAAGCCATATGCGTGGCAGATACTGGAACAGACTGGCACCAGCAACACGGATTCTTCGCTGAACATCACTCCTTTAATGGGGGTTAGTGTAGCTATTCCGGTGGAAAAAATCACTAGTGAATATCCTCAGGTCAGCAAGGGTATTTCTTCCTTTTTGAGTAACACAAAGACCTTGAATGTACAAGTAATAAACACTGATGTAACTTCTTACTCAGAATGCACTTATTGTGACATATTTGTTCAAAGCACAAATATCAGCGCTATTATAGACTTGGGGGCACCTGTGAACATAGTCTCCACCAGGTTAGTGACTAAACTTATGTTGAAACTGGATGTGGTCCATCGAGTAGTATATGGGATGGCAGGAACACATAGCACTGTGTTGGAAGGAGCATATAGCGCGTTGCCTCTACAATTTGGGTCAGTTCAGGTGTCTGCTCCGGCGGTGGTTTTTCCAAATAACCACTATGATATGTTAATCAGCGCGGCTTTAATGAGGAAATTTCATGTTATGATAGATATGGCAGAAGAAACCCTTACTATGCTCAGCCAACATATTCCAGTATATTTTTTCCTCTGGTGGAATCCCAAAGGATCCAGTCCACTCCAGTCAGGTCAATCTAGCATACAGTGACGGAGTGATCCCTGTTCACTACCAGTGACTGAGTCATAGGACCAAGATCCTCCCCAATCAGATATATGAGTACAAAGGAATACCACTTCAAGCAACGCGCCATTCAAGCTTACCGTCGGGCCACCAGGGCATAATTGGGACTGGGCTTGAAATCAAAATCCCAAAGAAGCTTTATGGAGAAATCCTGGCGCCTCAGCAGCAATAGCAGCTCAAACTACACATGGCTCCAGGGTTATTGTTTCCTGGGAATGGGGAGGTGAAGGTGCTGCTCGTAAACCTATAGAAGGAGACAATAACAATCCTGTGGCACCAAGTGGTAGCTTACCTGCACTTCGTCCCTATTAGGGAAGTTTGACATATTCATGACTTTGGCTCATGGGAATATCTCAGACTACCAGCTTATTCCTCATTCTCGTACTGGTTGTAGTTCCACGGGAAGTGCTCATGGGACTATCAGCGGATCAGCAAGATAAGGCTATGGCATTATTTGAAAAGTATCAAGATTTTTTTGCAAATAATGATCATGACTTGGGGTGTGCTCAAGGGGTGGTACATCGGATTGATATGGGGGACACCCACCCATTCGTTCGCGTCCTATTAGACGTTCAAGAGCAGCAGAAGAGGTTCTATCTGAAGAAGTGGATAAGCTTACTGAGCAAGGGCTGCTAGAGCCATAAAACAGTCCCTGGGCATTACCTGTGCTCATCATAAAGAAAAAGGATGGCTCAAATCAAGTGGTTATTGACTATCATAAACTCAATAATGTCATGAAGAAGGATTCTTACCCTCTTCCACAGATTGATGATGTGTTAGACCGATTGGGTGGGGCAAACTATTTTTCCACCATGGATCTGATCTCGGGGTACTGGCAGATCGAATTGCCATCAGTGGAATGGGAGAAATGAGTGATCATCACCTTGAGAGGGTTGTTCCAGCCAACGCACATGCCGTAAGGATTGTGTAGTGCTCTGGCTATATTCCAGTGTGCCATGGATACAATTTTTGGTGACTTGAAGCTGTCCTGCATCTTAGTTTACCTCGATGATATCAATGTGTTATTGCAGATGTTTACAGAACACCTTGACCACTTGGAACAAGCTTTAGGTCACCTTGCTACCACTAATATCAAAATCAAGCCTCAAAAGTGCCATTTCTTTAAAGAGCAATTGGAATACCTCGGTTTTGTTATGGATTCAAATGGGCTTAAACTGCAGCTGGCTAAAGTGGAAGTGATAGGCAAGATGACTTGGCCAGGTAATAAGCGGGACATTCAGGTGTTTCTGGGATGGTTGGGTATTATTGACGGTTCATTCCTAATATCAGCTATATCAGGGCCCCACTTTTCGAGCTATTATAGAAAAACACATATTTTGATTGGATAAAACGATGTCAGAACAATTTCAATGTATTACATACCGCATTAGCAAGCGCACCCATTTTGCAATACCCCAACTTTGATAAGCCGTTCATAGTACAAATGGACGCATCCCTAGCTGCTATTGGGGCAGTATTATCCCAGAAGGATGATGATGTTGTGGAACACCAGTTGCATTCTGTAGTTGGAGCTTGAATTGTCATGAACGAAACTACACCATAACTTAGTGGGAGTGTTTAGCTGTGATCTACACTTACAAAAATTTTTGGGTATATTTGCACGGCGTAAGACTTTAAGTAATGACGGATCACTCTTCCTTGCGCTGGCTAAAGAATCTGCATGAACTGGAAGGACAGCTCACACGTTGGGCTCTGAAGCTGCAAGCATACAATTTTGAGATTTTACATTGACCTGGGCAAAACATCAAAAGGCGGATTGTCTATCTCAATTGCCCATAGTCGCTATCACAGCAGATCTAGCTGATATAATGTATGAAAAGATGGTGGTGAACAGATACCAGGATGAGCCGCCCCAGGTGATCAAGGTGTTAGATGGACTCAGGGAGGGTACCTTTGTATGAGGGGGAGAATTATACAAGCAGATTGGAGACTTGACGCTGAATTTTCCTAAGCCTTTGAATAGACCCTCAATAATTATGGATGCTCATTGGGCTGTAGGCCATGGAGGATTGCGGAAGAAACTAGAGTTTTTGCACCCCGGATACTTCTGGGAAATTATGCATTATGACATATTGGAAACGGTTAGCTGTTGCCATCAGTGTCAAGTTAGAACCTTTCCATAAGAAAACCACCTATCAATTAGTGAAGCCCCTGTTCACATGGCAGACCGTTTCCATTGATGTAGTGGGACCTTTGCCAACTAGTGCCAATAGATTCAAGTATATAATTGTTGTTATCAATCATTTGACCCGATGGGTGGAGGCCAGGGCTATTAGTGACTTGGGCGCGGTCACCACTGTCAAGTTTATTATGGAGTGTGTTATACAGTGGCATGGCTGCCTGCAGTTCATCCTGATGGACAACGGAACCAACTTTACTTCGCATATCCTGCTGAAGTTAAACGAGTTGATGGCGATTCATGGGGTTTTGACCACCCCTATCATCCAGAGTCAAATGGGATGGTAAAGCAAGTCAATGGAACCCTAGTGAACATACTCCGCAAATTGATAATGGACTGGCCCTCAGAATGGAGTGCTCTTCTACTTACTGCTGTGTTAGCTTATAATATCAGCTATCATTCTGCCACTGGTAAGAGTCCCTTCCAACTGTTGTATGGTTGACATCCAGCTCTTCCTGCCTTGCTATATTCATATGTAGAAGACACTGGTGGTGTGAATCCTCAGCGATATCTGAGGCAACTCACGGATACATTGATCAAGTTGCAAATGGAAGCCTACTCCACCAGTTTGGCTAAGAAAATTTGTGACCAGGCGGCCATCCAGAAGCGCCGGAGCAGACTTCCATTGTTTTCTGTAGGGGATTATGTTTTTTCCATGACTAACATGGATTTTGGGGAAAGATAAGCTCTCCAACATTTGGGTTGGCCCATTCGAGATTATTGAGAAGACTGGCATGGATGTCTACACAATTAAGGAACCTGCTGGGGGTCAGATTATCAACTGAGTCCATGCAAAGTTCCTTCAAGCATACAAACAGTAAGAGCCTATTGTCCAGTCAATGGGGGGTAATGTGGGAAGTTGATATGACTGGACAATATGCTACCCATATTGGCAGATCAAAGGGGAATCAAGATGAGTCTTGAGATTTACGAAAAAGGGATACACAAGTTATGATTGAGCAAAATGTTGACATTTGGCAAATCGAGAGGAATTATGCCAAGATTTGGTACAAATGAGAGCAACTCAAAAAAAGGAAGAAGAATAGAAGATACCAAGCTGAGGATGCATCTGGCTGGGGAATCAAGGTATAAAGAAACTGATGGAAGAATAAAAAGGGGATGGTCTTTTACTAGGAAAGAAGGAGCGCAGAAAGGTCTGCGAGATATTTAAAATAAAGGTAGAAATAAGGGGAGATAGCTCCATATATATTTTATCAAGTTTTATTATAAGAATTGGCGATCCTCATATCGTTCAATTTGGTTGCTCAGTGGCTATCTCCTGTGCAAATCTAACTCGGCGACAGCGAACCCAGATGCCAAGGGATTTACACAAAACATCATCAGTCCACAGCAAGAGATATGAGTCTTTTTTGTAATACTGTTGAGCTTCTAGTAGTCTATCATCACCCAGTTGGAACCATCCTTCTTTATTACAAGTAAAATTGGTAAAGCCCACGGATTCTTTGACAGTTTGAGCATCCCTTGCCCCAGCTGCTTATCACTTTTCTCAGTGACAACTTATTCAGCTCCCTTTAATCAGCGGATCAGCTGAGACCATATGAGGGGTTGAGCCTCGGTATCCAATTGATGGACCGCCCCCAAATGCACTAAATTGTGTTTGTTGATGTTAAAATTCTCCTTATATTTTTGAAATGAAGCTATCGCCTAATCCATTTGTTCTTCAAATAACCCCATCAAGTTTTTACGAGGTACCACCTCCATTATGTTGGGCTGAAGCTTGACAGGTAGACCAAATTCATCCAGCGACCCAAACTTGTGAAGCCAGAGGACCTCTTCAACTTGGGTCAAATGTAGATAGCCACTATTTGATGCTGACAGATTTGCAATGGTTCATTTTATAATTCACTAGCAAAACCTTGATCTCACCATGTCCTGGAAGTATAATGCCTGGAGCCACATGAGGCTCAAGCTGCAATTGCTGATAAGTCCTAATGACTTTTTCATATAGCCTGGCTGGCAATTCCACCTCTAACTCATTGTGTACTATTACTTGGTTTCTGTCAGACATTTGCCTCCCAGGCTTCAAATTAAGAATGTTGTGGGTAAAAATCGGCCAAAAAGGAAATGTCAGACACTTACAAGTCTGCAATAATGATGATATTGATTTTAATAATAGTAACAATGTAATCAGCCAAAAGACCCTGGCCAATTCTCAGTGGAATCCCGTAATTCAGGGTAACATGATATCAAATACTCCATGGGTAATAAAAATAAGGTCGAAGTCAGATTACTCTGACCACATGGTGGACCCTGAGGTGTCCATTGGATGGTACTACAGCTTAAACCAGTTCCAATCAAGCACTGACGCGGGGACCACCCCATTTTATAGGCGTGGTGGGGGTCCCCCAAGGTAAAATAATTTCCTATGATGGGGACTGGATGAAGTTATTAAATTGTTACCTCACAATTATGTATTACCAAAAATTAACTCCCCATCCATCGTTCAGATAAAATGAAGTGAGTTTTCTGAGCTTTGATATGCTGAAATTGTATATTTCCTTATTTGGCTTGTAACAAGCTGTCTCAAACTTACCAATGAATTCCCTTTGACCCTCAATATCTTTTTTAATACTGAATGGGCAGATATAAAAAGGGGTTTATTTTCTTTACCTGCATAACCCTAATATGACTTATAAAACCAAAACATTTTAGTTTTTACTATTCATTGGTATATTATTATAAGTAGTAAAAATCACCCTCCTTAAAATTGTTAGATTTTAAAGTCGTCAAGCACCAGCAAGCCTTTACATCACCAAAAATCCAACAAGTGGTTCTCACTACAGGTAAGCCTGTACGCCACATATACCTTAAGAAACGATGAAGATAAACCCTCTGCTAATCTCCATTGAACTCCAACTAGATAGTGCTTTGTCTCGCCTCAAAAGGCTCGAGCAGCACTTACTGCAAGTCCTTTATGGGGCCTCCCTGGTATCCATAAACCCCCTTTTAGGGACAAGTTTACACCAGGTGTGGGAAGTGTTGCATCTTTCCTCTTCATTATGAAGTTACTATGGAAGGGGCAACGGACCATCTTAAGATCAAGTACTTCTTTCCTTGCTTGAGTCGTGGCACTCAAGAGATAATGGTTCCGCACATGGCCACTCTCAGCGCCTGAGCAGAGGTGAATCAAGCACTCACTGACGAATTTGGCTCCCTAAAAAGTTTAAAAAGGCAAAAACAGGTTTTTTGTGTTTTAGCCTACAATTGGGAGAATCCATCACTTCTTTTGCTGAACGCTTTTTCAAAAAACTCAACCTTTATTGCTTACTAAATTGCTACCCCTAGACGATGCTATTGCGACTATCTTAGTTGCTGTGGCGTCCCATCCTTCCTGAGCAATGCGTCTCTCTTCCATAAAGCGCTCATTTAAAATTGTACAAGATATCAAGGAAGCCTTGTTAGAGGTGGCTGATATCTATGAACTTGACCCTATGCAAGGTTCTCTGAGCCAAGCATAACGCCACCTAGTTGCATCCACTATGGCTGTTTCCCTATGGAAACCTGCTTTTATGGAACTGGCATCACAAAATGCTTTTTCTTCCCATAACGAAAATCATATGGTAATGGTAGTGACAGGGCAGTGCTCCTCTTCATCTTCAGCTCAAAAAGCTCATTTGGTGAAAGCAGTCGTCCCTTTGCCCTGCCCATCTATTTCTTCAGAGAGGCCATTCTAAGTGGATTCAAAGCCTGCTCTTCAGCCTAAACCCCCTTCCTGGGTACCAATCGCTCCCACTAACAATGGGTTAGATGACCAGGTCACAAAGGCTAAACCGCCTGCTTCTCAGAAGCACACAGCCACAGAACGACCCAAAACTGGTAAAGTTAAAGCATCCACCTCCACGGTGCTATCCCATTCACCCTCTTTTTCAGCTAACTCCAGCCTGAAACCTGTCTCCATGAGGTAGCACAAACCCCCTGATTTGAAGATTTATACTCGAGCTGTGACAATTCCAACGCCTCCTCCAAAAGTTAATAAGGTGAACGAGCAACTCCAGGACTTATTACCCCCTAATGGAAGTCCTAAACATACCCCACTTTCAATGGGCTCCCTAACCTGCATTGATAACCCTTCCTACGATGAGTCTGAGGGGGTGATGAAGATGTTGTCATTATGTTTTAGGAGCCCCAGGTGAAGTGGAGGTACCTGATTAATTGAAGCTAGAGAGAGTGAATTAGGCAAGTTCCCTCGTCAAAATTCTCTTCAGCAAGAGATAAGGGTCTCAAGATTATTGACACTGCCAGTGATGCTGACCAGCTCAGTGCCACATTTCTCAAATCTACCCAGTGTGCTCATATCCAGCAGACTATCCAAGAGAAATACCCTGAAACAGCCATACGACTTGCCTAACTTTTCATCTAAAAAAGATCCTCGCTCTTGCCCCCACCTCAGGTGGTACTTTAACTAAAGTGGAGGTCATTGTTATTGAGTGTGGGTTAAAGCTATCCTTGACACTGAGTCCTCAGCGTACATTGTGTCAACAAAGATCATTAAGAAAATTAAGCTGGCCCCAGACCTTGACTACACTCAAGGGTTTGGAACTGTGGGTCCAAACAATATCCGCACCATTGGGGCGTACTATTCCCTGCCATTTGTTTTGGGAAGCTTTTCTTGTCAGCTCCGGCAGTAGCTTTGACCAATAATACTTAAGATTTACTCATTGAAACCCAGTTCATGTTCAAATATGAAGGGGTTATTAACTTGAGAAGGGCTATCTCTTCTTGCTTAACTACGAGGCTCCTCTAATTCTAACTAATGAAGAGCTTAACAAAAAAAAGATTATGCTTGTACTTTTGAGTTTCCCTCTTATGCCTTAATATTGCATTACATCATGGCAGGATGGCATATAAAAGAGTTGCCTCCATCAGCGGACGCCCTCAAGGATATCCCTTTCTATGGTTCAGAAGAGATAGTAATTAAAGCTGGTGAACAAAGGGTAGTTGACACGAAAAAACCCTACAAATCCTCCACAACTTCTTATTGCACCTAACTAGAATTGATGGAGTTAGTCCTCTGGAGCCCAGAGTTTTACCAGGCATACTAGACCCTGCGTACCAACGACCTATCAACCTTCTGTTGGGGAATCTCTCAAGAAGGTATGGTTGTAAAAAATTATCAAGAGATTGGAAGGGGTATGCTGATTCCTATTAAAAAAATATAGCAAGTTCACTGTAATGGATCTATGGTGAAAATGGGGTTACCCGCCAACCAATCTTTATGTACCCTACCTTCTGTTCATATCTCGGATGAATTGACCCCAGCTGAGCTGGATAAAATCCAATCTTTACTAGAGTCATATAGCGACATTTTCTCTACTTCTGACACCGATTATGGGCACATGAAGGGTTGGACTCAACCCTTGACATTGGTGATGCTCAGCCTATCCGCTCTAAACCCTACCACAAATTTAAAAGTTAAGGAGGTAAAGTTGTGGACGGAGATCAAACAGCTGCTGGACGCTGGGTTGTTGGCGCCCTCCCAAAGCCCTTAGCCATCCCCGCTTCTATTAGTAAATAAGAAAAATGGAGGTCATTAGGTAGTGAAAGATTACCGTAAGCTGAACAACCTCACCAAGAAGGACGGCTATCCTATCCCCCGCATTAATGACAGTTTGGCCCAACTCTCTGAGTCTAAATACTTCTCCTCCATGGATTTGGCTAGCGGATATTGGCAGATGGACCTTTCTCCACAGTATCAGGAGAAGTGCACTATTATCTGCAGCGAGGGTTTGTTCTAAACCACTTGGCTACCTCAGGGGTTATGTGGTGCACAGCCACTTTTCAGCGGGCGATGTATCATATTCTTCAGTATTTCAAGCTGAGCTGAGTGATTGTCTATCTTGAAGACATCGCAGTATTTCTAAGACATTCAATGAGCTCCTTACACATTTAAAGGAAGTGTTTTTAATGCTTGCGGGACTCTAACATCAAGCTGAAGCCCTTCAAGAGAACCTTCTTCCAAAAGAAATTGGATTTCCTTGGGCACGCTATCTCTCAAGATGGGATTTAGCCCTTTCAAGAAAAGGTGAAAGCGATATCTAAAATGCCTGCGCCCAAAACTCTTCGTGACATACAGGTATTCTTGGGTATGATGGGGTATTACCATCAATTCATCCCCAATCTCGCCCAGCTTAGTAAGCCCCTTGTACGTCTCTTGGCGAAGAACACCCCTTTCAATTGGGGTGCTGAACAAAAGGCCGCATTTGAGACCCTGAAGGAATTTCTGCAACAAAGTCCCGCCCTCAGTCACCCTGACTATGGCAAGCCCTTTATGTTGTTCACAGATGTTTCTGATTACGTCATTGGATCTATCTTGTCTCAGCTGGATGAAAATGGAGTCGATCATCCCAGATCTTACTTTGGCAAGATGCTCTCAAAAGCTGAACGCAACTACAGTGTCACTGATAAGGAGTGCTTAGCTATTTACTTGCAGTCAAATACTATCGCCCTTTTCTTTAAGTGACATCATTCAAAATAATTTCTGACCACGCTTCATCGTCGTAATTACAGAATATGAAAGATCCCACAGGTCCGTTTGCTCGCTGAGCTTTTAAGCTCCTGAATTACAATATGACCATTGAGCACCAAGCTGGGACACGCCATTTGAACATCGATGGGCTCACACGGCTGCCTGTCCTTCACCTTGGCAATAGCGAAGCTGAGAAGTTGCATGACCTCCTAATGACTCCTGATGAATGGGCTGATGAAGATGAACCAGTACAGAAGATGCTTGCTCAGCAATCCTGCATCAAAAAGGTAGAGAACGGATATTATATAAGAAATTAGGGGTAAATTGGTTGTCCTATCTGTCCATCTAAGCGAGTACCTGTCATTTCAGAGTTTCACACTATCATGGGGCATGGCGGAGTATGCAAAGCCTATGAGTGGGTCAAATAGTAGTATTACTGGGAGAGCATCATGAAAACCATAACTGAAGTCTTGGATGCATGCCTGAGTTGTAAAAACAAACCAGCTTCAAAACCTGATTCATTTTTAACCTATGACGCCCCACCAACCCTTCCACATCATAATTTTAGACGTAGTAGGTCCTCTCCCTCAAACTACAGGGGAAAGTCGCTATACCTTGGTCAGATTGATCGTTTCACCAAATGGGTTGAAGCTGTTGTTCTTCCCGCTCAGACTGCTAAAGCCATGGCCACCTTCTTACACCATTTTATCTTCGCCTGGCATGGGTGCCCCCAGGCCTTCTATGTGACAATGGTAAAACTTTATCTCACAAGTGGTAAAGCTCCTCGACACTTCTATGGGAGCTCAACAACACTTCTTAGCCCCCCATAAACCATCCAAAAATGGTGCGGTAGAAAATGTTACAGAACCCTGGTCTTGATTTTATGCAAAATGGCCACATCAGACCCTCTCTACTGGGATCTCTATTCGCCCAGTGCCCTCATGGCCTACCATATTAGCTACCATTGCATCCTCAAGATGTCCCATTTCCATGTGTTATATGGGCGAGAACCTGGGGTTCCAGCATTATTAGCCAAGGATATTTTCTCTGACCAAACTGATCCTGAACAAGCCATGAAAAGGTTGTCCCAACACATCATCCAATTACAATCAGAGGCCATGGATAATATAGCAAAGACTGTTGCCAAAGAAGGACAAGACACGAATGAGCTCAGGGCCACTCTCCCTTCATTCCAAGTATTCAACTTGGTACTATATCACCACAACTAAACACATTAAAAAGTGAAAAGCTTGGTTCTATCTGGGAAGGGCCATTTTCAGTCAAATACAAGCAAGGAGATGAGTATTCTATCAAATCTCTCGCTTCTGAACTCGCAATTAACTGAGTTCATTGCCGCTTCCTTCAGCCCTATTCTCCCCCCAATATTCTTGAGGGGGGTGATGTTGGACATTTGCCTCCCAGGCTTCAGAATAAGAATGTTGTGGGTAAAAATTGCTGAAATAGGAATGTCGGACATTTATAAGTCTGCAATAATGAGGAGATTGATTTAATGATAGTAACAATGTAGTCAGTCAAAAGACCTTGGCCAATTCTCAGTGAACCCCGTAAATTAGTGTAACATGAATTTAAATACTCCATGGGAAATAAAAATAAGATTGGAGTTAGATTACTCCAATCATGCAGTGGATCCTGGGGTGTTCATTAAATGGTACTCTCCCATCTGAAACCAGGTCCACTCAAGCACCAACGTGGGGACCACCCCCTTTTATAGGCGTGGTGGGATCCACCAAGGTAAATTAGCTTCCTCTGATGGGGATTGACTGAAGTTAATTAAATCGTTACCTCATGGGTATGTATTACAAAAGGTTAACTCTCCACCTTTCTTCACCCAAAGTAAAGTGAGTTTTCTGAGCTTTGATATGCTGAACTTGTACATTTCCTTATTTGGATTGTAACAAGCTGTCCCAAAATTACCAATGAATGCCCTTTGACCCATGATACCATTTTATATACAGAATGGTCAGATGTTGAGAGGGTTTGTTTTCTTTACTCCACGGATTTCCCTAATAAAGACTTATAAAACCTAAACATTTTTTAGTTTTTACTAGTTATTGTTATTTTATTATATGTGGTGGAAAAATCCCCCTCCTTTAAATTGTTGGATTTTAAGATCACCATGAATCAGCAAGCCTTTACATCACCAAAATCCAACAGCGTCTGAAAGGGATGGGTTTTATGCTCAGCAGCTCTGAGCGGCAGTCCTTGATATTTATTTATCTGCTGGGGGAGGGCCAGGTCTTATTTTCAAGCCAACTGTAGCAAGGCGGAACCACACCGTCACTATAGGAAAGGTTGATATGTTCCATATGCACCATATCCTTTGGCACTTCGCTGGAGGTAAAGTAAGTTGGAATCTGCTGCCCCAAACTTTTGAAGATCTTTTCTGTCATGTCAACAACAGCCCTGAATCGTTGTAAAAAAGTAGTTCAATTAACTGGTCATTATTGCTGTTTGTTAACACTATCGCCAGAGCTACAACAACAATTGATCCAAACCTCAAAGGTAGCGCATGGTATGCTCCCTCAGAGACCGTGTTTTCTGCTCCAGCAATCCCATACACCATGCAATGTTCTACATCAGGTATTAACGTTAACTCTCCACCAACTTAGTGGAGACTATTTAAAATGGAGCGCCCATATCTATTATAGCTTGGACTCAATGTTTTCTACAAAAATGTCTCAGTATTTACATAGAATAAGAATAATTTTGATTGTTTAATATGTGGACATTTAAAAGATCTCTCTTCCTGAGGAAACTCATATTCTCTTCACCTACTTTAGGGTATTCTTTGACAATAGCATCCTCCTTAAAGGCGACGTTTACTCCTTTCAGGGAAGGTGCATCTGAGGATGGGCTCAGCTCATCTTGAGAAACTTGACGAACATTTAACAGGAGTACGGCTTTAGTTGCTCCTGAGATTCTTCTTCCGCCAAGGCATTGGTTTGCGCTCATGTCAGTACATTTACCTCTCTGACTAGCTGCTGATTTAATAAATTCATCATCATACTGAGGGACTTCCGCTGAATTAACTTTAAGAGGTTCAGGTTGGACGTTTGGGGTTGGGATAGTGGAGGTAGAGAGTCCCATCTCTACTCCACTCCATCTTTTCTTTGGTGGTATTGATCCTGCTGTACGTAGTGAACCCAACGGTTGTGGCAACTACAGGTAAGGTGGCCAGGGTGACTGCATTCAAAACAGTTTACCCCATAGGGTCCACGTCCTTGGTTCTCATAAGATGAGCCATTCCACTAATTTGACTGTTGGCTATTGGCGTGACCAGGGACAGGTCAATGGGTTGACTGCTGACAGTTGGCTTAAACAGGCCCAGGTCAAAAGATGGGCTGTTGGATATCATCATAAGCAGGCCCAAATTGGAAGTTAAATATCTGGGGAAATTTGGCTAAGGGCGAGACGCATAATTATGATAAAGATGGGGTTACTAGTTGGAATCTGAATAGGCTTATGAATTCCCCAGTTAAGAAGGTCTGGCGAAGTCTGTGGTATGTTTCCAATATGTATTGGGCAGAGAAAAGTTAGCGGATAGATGGAACAAGGATTGAACAATCATGAGCAGGGGTACGTCATACTCCAAAACTGGATCCATGATGTTATAAAATTCGCAGTATGGTTTCATCATGGAGGTCATCACAATACCCACATCAGATTTGGATAAAGTACCTTACCCAACTAACACATGGGCTTCCGCCATAAATCATTCACAAATGCAGCAAGGGTCTCATTTTGCTAGTATCCAATGGTCAAGAACTCAGCCTTCCATTGCAACATCTTTGCAGTACCTCATATCAACTGTAGCTCATTATCCTTCGCCTCTTATTATGTAACATTACTGCTTGGGAGATAGCAAATAACTTGGATGGTGCTTCCAACATCCAAAGCAGATATCAGAAATTTAGCATTGCCAATATGAGGCTCTTTTCACTGCAAAATCAAATTGTTTAACAAATCTTTGGATATTCTATTGTAGTCAAATGGAGGAAGCTTACTAATACAAATCTCTACCTTCTGCTCATATCTTCATGCCTTTGAAGCATATTAAGATTCTGGTTGAGACCCATAGGAACTATCTCATCAAATTGCTGGTTTGGTAGGGCCAGCGCAAATAGCTTTTCCACAGCTTCAGGGGTAGCGTGGGTCCCTTTGGTGGGCAGCACAGCCATCACCCGGGGGAATTGGTTCGCTGAGACATAATCATCTCTGAGGTTGCAATCATGAGTGGAGTAGCTAGCGTTGCCTGTAGTGTTGGTGAAAGACTCCTCAATTAAGTATCTGGCCTCATATTCGTCATAATATAAATTTTACAAGTGGCTCCTTGTAGTTCATCCACTTATTAATGAGGGCTCTGATGGTGGGAGTACTGTTCAACTTCAGCTTTGAACAATGTAGTCATTCTGTAGTGGCGCCCAGAAGATTAGCAAGTTTCCTGTTCAGTTCTCCAAAGACCTGAAATTGGCTGAAAGTTTCATAGAGCTGGTTCATTATTTTGTTACGCTCCTGAATGAGCTCATCCTGCTACTTGAGCTCCACATCTAAAGCAAGTTTAAGTTTCACATATTTAACTGGCGCAGTGTGCCATGAGGATTTCCCATCAACGCAGGCCTGATGCAACATGACCAAAAACTGGAGAATTTTATTTTAGTGTTTGATCAATGGGCCCCCTGTAGCAAAATCAGTTATAATTTCGGCGGTTAATTGGGACTAGTATAAGACCCATGCTTTGCTACAATGTTTATAACATAGCAGATGTTTCTTATTAGTTTTTACGTTAGTAGATAGCCATCAATAAGTCCATAAACTATTAAACTTATCAAAAATTCCAACTTTAACAACTTAGCAAAAATTAATCAAGCCTGCCAAATTAACTAAATCATCCAATCACTTACCTTAAGCTATTGACCTAATAAACCAAAAATTGAACCACACTCAGCAAAAACCAATGGTTGAACTTAAAAAACAGCCAAAACTACAAACCACTTATCAAAACTTATAAAACTATCAAATAAATTAAATATGAAATTTTCAGCCAAATTGCTATATAAATACTTTAGAAACATATATGTTTTAGATCTCATATAGAACCTTATTAAGTTTATATGGGTTTTTTTAAAAAGTAGCATATTATAACTTTTCTTTCTCATTGCAAACACTTTTGCAACCCATTCAATTCAAGACTAAATCCAGTTTGATAATCTCATAGAGGGGATTAGTCTGCACCCATGTCTGGGAGCAGTTGGGCAAGCAAAGCAAGAGGAGCAGGCGGAAGGCCCGCGGCCTCTAACGTTCAAAAATGCCCCAGAGAATCCGGCAGAATAGAAAAAATTTAAAAAAACTGGCGGTCACAATTTCCCGGAGATACTCGCATGGCAAGCACAATGCAACCAGTACATCAATACACCACATTCCCAGCCACTTTCGTCGGTGGAATTTGGAGTCTGTGTGTATCTAAACATCCAAAAACGGCCCTATGGGAAATATTTTGTGAAGATGTACACAAAATTTTCCCAACCGCGGTGTATGTTGCACCTCACTCCATGTCACGCGGTTGGCTGGACCTAGGTTTTGAAAGCAAAATAGCAGCAGACGAGGCTGCAGCGGTGCGCGTAGTGGTCGACCTCCCCTGAAGGGCAATGGGTCGTCAAAACTAAATGCACCAGATGGACAAAATTGAACCAAATTTTCCTCACATTTGACTTTTTGCCTACTACGGTAAAACGTGACATTTTGAGCAACACCTGAAAGATGGTCTCACCATATATGGTGAAATACAATCTTTCGAAATGCAACGTTTCATGCTGATGCCACACCTGTGCACCAGCAAGCCATCACAGTTCTGACCCCATCTGAGGAGATCGTGAAGGACCTAACCCAGATCCTGCACTCCACCTTTATTGACATCGCAGGGCACACCACCCACCCATTCTGGGTAACCGTGGACAGCGCGCCCCCCATTTGCACCCACTGTGACACATTCAGCTATAAGGCACACGCATGCCCCATTAAAGAGGGCGTTACATTCCAAGAGCACCCCTCGGCGGCCATGGCCAGCGGAGAGGCGCACTATGAACCAACTGCAAGCACCAAAGAGGCCTTCCCGTGGGGAGCACAAGGCTGCTACCTATTGGTAAAGCCCATCTCCCCGCAGGAGTGGAAGAAGGCCAAGCAGGCCCATAGGACTGCAGCCAAGCAAAGCGGGCCAAGGTCACCACCACCATCCCACACTCACAACGCCAGGAGGACATGGAGACCTTCGCGGCGGAAGCAACTCAGGAATCCATCACCCAATCAGATTGGGAGGCCCAAGCCAAATGGGCCACTCAATCCGAGGATCCGATGGAAAATTCGATCTCACCCAATCGCTGCACCCAAGCCCCGGTTGAAACTAACTTGGGACCTATCTCAACCAAAAAAAATTTTTTTGCCCCACTCGACGGTGCACCGAACTTATCCGCACCGCAAAAAATTCGTCCGACGTTGGGAAAACAAAAAGCGAAGGCCAAAGCCAACGCGACTCTTTCCACAAAAATTAACAAAAACCCCAATAGCGTTGCTGCTAATACCCGCACTGCTGTGAAAGCCCGTGGGGACCTGGAAGAGGCTGGTGGGCCAGGGGGCCCACCCCCTCACACCTAAGGTGCGATGGGGGAAACCTTCACTCTAGGGACGCTGAATATCGCCGGACTCAAGGCCTCCCCGTCCCGGGCTGGGAAACTGAGTTTTTTACAAAATAATTTACCCGTGGATATCCTGGCCATCCAGGAAACCCACTGTCCACAAGGTTCCGAGGATGCTTGGAAAACAATGCTCCTACCATCCCTATCCTTTTGGTCAAAGCAAAGTGGGGGTGCTAATTCAGAAAAACAATTTTTTCAAATTTACATCTTCAGAAACATTCCTAAATGACTGAGTGCTCGTTGTCACCTTCTCTTGGGCTGATGTTGCACACACAATTGTCAACATTTACGCCCCAAACGGTGCACAAGAGCATTGGGAATTTTTCTCATTGGTCAAATCCCTCCCGCTACCCCCAATTCTTTCCTAATTGGTGACATGAACTGTTGGCTAACCTCACCAACGGACCGGTGGCCACCCTCACCCCACGCCCCACAGGGTCACAGAACTACGCGTTCTAAAAGCCACCCTTGGGTTAATAGATGCACTGCTGCGCCATGCCCCACTGCTCGAAAACATGATACGTCCCCACATCCACAATGGCCAATTAAGGTCCATGACCCACATTGACCTTATTCTAGCACCCGGTAAAATTCCAACCCCACATCTCCCACTTCAAAACAACGAAAATGGAATTCTCCGACCACCGACTGGTCTTGATAACATACCACTTACCCGTCACAGTTGCAAAGGGCCCACATTGGTGCAAAATCCGCCTCCCAGAGCTTGCGTTGCCAGGATTTTCCACATGGGTGGAAGAGGCAACTTTGGCAAATCATTTGTTGCACTGTTTTGCGTGGACCCCATTTCCACATGGGCAACTTTCAAAAAAGACACCATCTGCCACTATTGCCATCTCTCATCCAGACGCTCATGAGCCACATTGGTGGTTATATCGTGCGCACTGGAGGAATTGGCCCACTTGGAGTCCAACATTCAGCCTCAGGATATAGCCCTGCATGGGGCCAGAAGTGGGCGGAGGCAGCACACCTCAACGCACTTGAAAGGCAACACAAACATCGGGTTTGTATCTAATACAGGGCCACACGCATCACTAAAGGCGACAAGTGCACTGCATACTTCTTCAAAAAATTTTTTTGCACCATGCCAGAGCGTGGCCTGCACACAGGTGCAAAGATCGGATAATTCTATCATGGACACACTGGCCAAAGTGGCAATCGAAATGCAAAGATATTACTCCAAGTTATACCGAGCCAAACCAATTCAGCCGGCCGAAATGGCAGAATTTCTTGACAGAGCTCATATCGCACCATTTTCTGATACCCGGAAATAATGAATTTAATTACTCCAAACGAATTATGGACTACCATTCGCGGTGCGCCAAACCAAAAATGCCCAGGCCCAGATGGCATTCCATATGAGTTCTACAAAAATATTTTAAATACATATCCCCATTGCTGCTAGCCTCACTCAACCAAAGCCTGTTGAAATGCGCCTCCTACCAGGAGGACATGAGGCTTTTAGGCGCCCCATTTCTCTAACAAACACAGACACCAAAATTTTAACAAAAATCATGGCTAACCGTTTAGGGACTGTAGCATCTGCCACCATCTCTCCAGAACAATTCGGTTTCATCCCCAGAAGGTCAATTTGGGATAACGTGCACTCTGTGGCTAATGTGTGTCAGTCCACAGCCTCTGGGGCACTTGTATTCTTGGACCAACAAAAGGCCTATGATAGAGTAAACTGGGAATACCTTAGGGCCTGCCTCAACAATTCCGCCTACCTCCCCGCTTCATTAACTGGGTGATGCTGCTCACGGAATCTGCAACAATGGCTGTGCGCGGCCCAGGTTTCCTAACGGATGTAGTCCATCCTCAAGGGGCCTGCGACAAGGGGACCCCCTGAGCCCACTCTTATACAACTTCAGCCTTGACCCACTACTGCGAAATGTGAATGCCCAACTCACTGGGGTCCATGTGCCAGGCCAAACCCCAGTCAAGATGATGGCATTTGCAGATGATTGCGTGGTGGGGGTGTCTAATAATAAAGATGCACGCGCGCTTGAAGCCCTCATCCAGGAATATTCCCAGGTAAGCAACGCGGCACTGAACGCCTCCAAAACCGAAATCATCCTCCTTGGTCGGTTTCAGAACTGCTGGGCCCCAGCAAGTAGTTCCCAACCCAGCCCAGCTGCTCGCCCAAGTCCACGCCTTACTAACTCAAAACACACCGCTCCACTGGTGCTCCCCTTTGTGCCGCGACCTACCATAGGACTGGTACGCCATCTGGGCGTGTGGTTGGAGGCAGGAGGATACGCGTCAGTAGTAATGGAGGGCCATATACTGGACAACGTGACAAAGCGAATCGCCTCTCCAGAGCCCACCCTACTACCCTCACTGGCAGGGTTGTTCTTGCCAACTCTATGCTCCTATCCAAAGTCTGGTTTGGAGCCCACGCCATCCCCTTCTCCCCAAGCTTCTTCAAATCCCTGTATGCTTTGCTACAAGGTTGGCTTTGGTCAGGCCACCCTCCACCAGTATGGCTAGAGGTCATGTTTGGCCCTCATCATCATGGTGGCATGGGCCTACTTGACTTCAAAGCCCATGCCGCCAAGATCCTAGGCACCTGGATTGCGGCCGTCACTGCTCCTACACTCCCATCCCAACACTGGTCCCGCGCGGCCCGCTCCAACTTCTCCCGAGCCTTGGGCCTCAACAACCCATCAAACCCCCAATCCCTGATGAAATACCTTGCATCACACACATCAGCCACAGGTCCTCACGGGACAAAAACCCACTACAAACGAATCCTACTCTCCATGCGAAGCGCAGAGTGGAGAATTCGTATTAGTGGACATACAACCCAAAGAGGCCGCCCCTCTCCTCAGTTCACACAAGAGGTACAGGGGCTACCCATCCATGATGGCGTGATCCCCATTCGACCCCAAGTCCTATCCAGGGTGGACTACCTGGACATGATGGACATCCCTTATTCCACTGAGACCCAAAAGACTATCTGGAAATACGCACACCATCCTCTGTTGCAGCCTCAAGTCCGTTCCCATGTGTGGCGCTGCCTGAGGCGGGTGTATCATACAGCTGAGCGCTCTAACGCTTTACACTCATCCTGTGTCGTGTGTGGCCAGTATGGAACTTTGTTTCACCGCCTGGAGAAGTGCCCCACCTCTAAAGTAATATGGCGCGAAGTCCAACGTCTGCTAGGCCAGGATCAAACACATCCCTTCAGTCTGTCAAGAGATATGTCTGCTTCATCAATGGCCTCCCCCTTCCACCCTCCCTTCGTGCTCTGGTGGTTGCAATCGCCATGTGGACTATCCACACGATTGTCTTGGATGCCATCGCTGGATCCATCCCCACCCTCCCTGAAGCTGTCCACAGATTCCGGTCTCATTTGGTGGATCACTTTCAAGCGTGGATGTTTGGATATCTCCCACCACGTCGCCGACAGCTGGTCTCCTCCTGGTTCCCAGTCTGGTTCATCAAATCAGACCCCTTCCTCCACACGTGCTCAATAGTGGCTACGCCCCCTACACACGTTCCCACACCCCTTCCCATAAGTGGCACACACCCGCTGGCAACAAGAGATAGCATCGCTTCTCTGGGGTGCCTCACCTGGTACTGAGTTTTTGTCTCATCTGAGTCATATTTGGAAGTGTCCGTCCCATGGTCGGCCTTCCCCGCAATAAATTTAAAATTTAAAATAACCACTAGGTTCATGTCATCCTTCTTTTTGACAATGAGTAAAGGTGACGCCCACAGACTGTTCGAAAGCTATAGCATACCTTGCTCAATAAGTTTATCTACTTCATTGAGAAAACCTCTTCCACTGCTTTGAATGTCTAATAGGTCGTGAACAAATGGGAGGGTGATCCCCGTGTCTATCTGATGTACCACCCCTTGAGAGCACCCCAGGTCATGATCATCATTAGCAAAGATATCCTGATACTTTTCAAATAAGGTCATAGCCTTATCTTGTTATTCCGCCAATAATCCTGTGAGCGCTTCCCACAGAACCACGGTCATTATGCCAAATGAGGAGCGAGCTGGTAGTCTGAGATCTTCCCATAAGCCAAAGTCATTAATACGATGAACTTCCCCAATAGGGACAAATTGTAAGTAAGCCACCACTTGGTGCCGCCTGATTGCTATTGTTTCCTTCTGTAGGTTCGCGAGCAGCACCTTCACCTCCCCATTTCCAGGAAACAATAACCCTGGAGCCACATGTGGTTCGAGCTGTGAGTGCCAATGAGGTGCCAGGATTTCTCCATAAAGCCCCTTAGGGACTTCGATTTTGAGCCCAGTCCCTATTATACCCTGGTGTCAGATGGTAAGCTTAAAGGACGCGTTGCTTGAAGTGGGATTCCCTTATACTCATATATCTGGTTGGGGAGGATCTTGGTCTGCTGACTCAGTCACTGGTAGTGAACAGGGATTACTCCATTACTGTATGCTAGATTGATCTGACCGGAGTGGACTGGATCCATTGGGATTCCACCAGAGGAAAAATATACTGGAATTTGTTGACCAAATATGGTAAGGGTTTCTTCCACCATATCTACCACAATGCCAAATTTCCTCATGAAAGCCGCGTCAACTAACATATTGTAGTGGTTATTTGGCAATACCACCGCTGGAGCAGACACCTCAGCTGACCTAAATCATAGAGGCAACGCGCTATATGCTCCTTCTGACACAGTGCTGTGTATTCCCGCAGTCCCATATACTACGCAATGGTCCACATCCAGCTTCAACATAAGTTTAGCCACCAACCGAGTGGATATTATGTTCACAGGTGCTCCCATGTCTATGATAGCGCGGATTTTTGTGTTTTGAACGAATATATCGCAATAAGTACATTCTGAGTAAGAAGAATCATTGGTGTGTATTGCTTGTACGTTCAAGGGCTTTGTGCTACTCAAAAAGAAGAAATACCCTTGCCAACTTGAGGATACTCCCTAGAGATTTTCTCCACCAGAATGGCTATGGTAACCCCTACTGAAGGAGTGATTTTCAGTGAAGGATCCAGTTTGCTAGTGCCAGTCTGTTCCAGGATCTGCCATGCATATGGCTTCTGCATGTCTTGGCGAAGCTCAGCCTGATGGGGTGAGCCTTTACTCATGGAAGCGGAGCAGGGGTATCCAATGAAAGCTGCTGGTATGACACATCATCCAATTGAGGGTTAAAGTCTTCCTGAAAAGATGTTTGGGGATTGTTGGGGACAAGTGCTATGGACTTAGCAGAGCCAGAGCGTCCCATCTTTGCTCTGCTTGAGCTTTTCCCTGCTCAATTATCCTAGTTGGCATTGCATACACATGTGGTTGACTAGGGCAATTGGCTGCATAATACCTTCTTTGTCTACACTGGAAGCAGGTGTTCATAAAAGGTGCGCATCTATAGGTTTGGGCGGAAGACCCAGGCCAATAATTGTTGTTAAGGTTCCAAGGTTGCGGATGAACTGGGAAAGCGTACCTAGGCAAGAAAGGGTATATTGACTCATATGAGGAACAAATAAGTTCCAGCAGCTGATAACCCAGTCACTGTGGCCTATACTACGCAAGGGTTGGATTGGGGGCAACAGCAATTTTTGGGTTACATTGGGGGCACTGTTTATGGCAGAGAGCCACCATAAGGCGTTCATGATCTGAATAAGTCCGGTATCCCCATCCAATACATGGGACATAGTGTTATATAGTTCCCAATATGGTTTGACAGCTTCCGTCATTGCTATACTTACATCTTTAGTGGTCAAGATATTGGCCCCAAGCAAAACGTGTGCGTCTGCCAAAAACCGCTCAGCAAATTCTGACAGAGTTTTATTTTGGTCAAACTGTATAGTCATAAATTCAGATTTTTGTTGACACATCTTGGTAGCACCCCCAAACAGCTGGATGATAATCGCTTTTACTTGTGCATAAGATACTGAGCTGTTGGGAAGATAGAAGGTCACCTGATCAGCGCTTTTCACATATAAAGCGGACAGCAACAATTTCACTTTTCATTGATCTGTAGCTCCTTCCACAGCGAATTCAAACCACTTGAACTAACCATGTAGGTTCCTGTCATGACTGAAAGGAAGTAATTTCTCAATATGAATGAATTCGCTTTGCTCTGCAAACTGTTCGTTGATCAACTGTTGCAGCGTTTCATATTGTTGTTGCAATTTCTGGCGGACTCCCCTTTCTTTGTTCAGTTGCTGTTCCACAGCTTGTTTTCATAAAAGAACTTCTATTATATACTGTAGGCAGGGTTGCTGTCAGAATAGAGGAGGACTCCTAATTGTAGAGCAATAGGCTTTCTGGTTATTTTCAGCTGTAGTTGCTTAGTGGGCCTCCTGTAGTGAGCACCACTGTCGATTCTTGGCGTTTGCGCTCAATTCCGACGAGTTGGTTTTTCACAGGGTATGAGCCACTGAGCAACCAAATCATACAGAATGAGGATCGCCAATTTATATCAATACTTAATAAAATATGTATGGAGCTATCGCCCCTTATTTTTACCTTTATTTTGATATTAATTGCAGACTTATCTGCACGCTCCTTTTCTCATAAAAACCTCTTTGACCTTTAACTTCCATCAGACTCTTTATACCTAGGTTCCCTAGCCAGATTCATCCTCATCTTGGTACTCTTATATTCTTCTTCCCTTTTCAACTTACTCCCATTTGTATCAAATCTTGGCATAAATCCTCTTGATTTGCTATATGCCTCATTTTGAAGCGCTTAAATTCCCAGTATTGGTTCAGTTCCAGCGGATTCCATCCGTTCCACCATATTGACTTAGAGCTTAATGTTTAGTCATATTGGAATTATAACACATGGTCTGACCCATTGTCTGGTCTCTGTCAATGACACCACAAAAACTTTATTGAAATACTTTCAACTTTATATGTATATTAAACACCCTTAAAAATTGCTATATTATGATTACTTAAACTATGAGTTTTCTTGTCTGAAAATTCATGAAAAACAAATTACCCTAATTTTAGTGCTGGCTTATGCTTACACTTGACAAAGGCCAGCAACTGAGGAATATGGAGAAGTTGTCATCCTCCCCTGCATCACTACCCCTGGGGTTGCCCCTACAAGACCCGCAGTTGCCCCATCACAGCTATTTGACTTGTTATGGGGCTTTGGTATATTTTTCTAAATTTTACTTCCATCACATCTATCCTATAGCGTTCCTACCTTAAATCGCTTGGAAAGCTGTCCACTGGCATTCTGGGCTCACCACTGGGTTCTAACACCCAGACTAAAACAGTATTATTCTCATTAGCTGTTTCCACAACATAATAAGCTGGCCACTACTTTGGCGCTCTCCAACTTCCTTTATGTTTATTGCAGGGAAGGCTGACTATGGGACGGACACTTCCAAATATGACTCAGACGAGACAAAACTTAGTACCAGGGGAGGCACCCCAGAGAAGCGATGCTATCTATTGTTGCCAGCGTGAACGCCACTTATGGGAAGGGGGATGGAACGTGTGTGGGGGACGTAGACACTACAGAGCACGTGTGGAGGAAGGGGTCTGATTTGATGAACCAGACTGGGAACCAGGAGGAGACCAGCTGTCGGTGACGCGGTGGGAGATATCCAAACATCCACGCTTGAAAGTGATCCACCAAATGAGACTGGAATCTGTGGACAGCTTCAGGGAGGGTGAGGATGGATCCAGCGATGGCATCCAAGACAATCGTGTGGATAGTCCACATGGCGATTGCAACCACCAGAGCACGGAGGGAGGGTGGGAGGGGGAGAGCCATTGATGAAGCAAACATATCTCTTGACAGACTGAAGGGATGTGTTTGATCCTGGCCTAGCAGACGTTGGACTTCTCGCCATATTACTTTAGAGGTGGGGCACTTCTCCAGGCGGTGAAACAGCGTTCCATACTGGCCACACACGACACAGGATGAGTGTAAAGCATTAGAGCGCTCAGCTGTACGATACACCCGCCTCAGGCAGCGCCACACATGGGAGCGGACTTGAGGCTGCAACAGAGGATGGTGTGCGTATTTCCAGATAGTCTTTTGGGTCTCAGTGGAATAAGGGATGTCCATCATGTCCAGGTAGTCCACCCTGGATAGGACTTGGGGTCGAATGAGGATCACGCCATCATGGATGGGTAGCCCCTGTACCTCTTGTGTGAACTGAGGAGAGGGGCGGCCTCTTCGGGTTGTATGTCCACTAATATGAATTCTCCACTCCGCGCTTCGCATGGAGAGTAGGATTCGTTTGTAGTGGGTTTTGGTCCCGTGAGGACCTGTGGCTGATGTGTGTGATGTGAGGTATTTCATCAGGGAGTGGGGGTTTGATGGATTGTTGAGGCCCAAGGCTCGGGAAAAGTTGAAGCAGGCTGCGCGGGACCAGTGTTGGGATGGGAGTGTAAGAGCAGTGACGGCCGCAATCCAGGTGCCCAGGATCTTGGCGGCATGGGCTTTGAAGTCAAGTAGGCCCATGCCACCATGATGATGAGGGCCAAACATAACCTCTAGCCGTACTGGTGGAGGGCTGCCCAACCAAAGCCATCCTTGCAGCAAGGCGTACAAGGATTTGTAGAAGCTTGGGGAGAAGGGGATGGCATGGGCTCCAAACCAGACTTTGGAAAGGAGCATGGAGTTAGCTAAAACAATCCTGCCAGTAAGGGAAGTAGGGTGGGCTCTGAGAGAGGCGATTCGCTTCGTCACGTTGTCCAGTATATGGCACTCCATTACTGCTGACGCATATACTCCTGCCTCCATCCACACGCCCAGATGGCATACTGGTCCTATGCTAGGACGTGGCACGAAGGAAAGCACCAGTGGGGCGGTGTGTTTTGAATTAGTAGGGCGAGGACGTGGGCGAGCAGATGGGCCGGGTTGGGAACTAATTGCTGGGGTCCAGCAGTTCTGAAACTGACCAAGGAGAATAATTTCAGTTTTGGAAGCGTTCAGTGCCACGTTTCTTACCCGGGAATACTCCTGGATGAGAGCTTCAAGCGCGCGTGCATCTTGATTATTAGACACCCCCACCACACAATCATCTGCGAACGCCATTATCTTGACTGGGGCTTGGCCTGGCACTTGGACCCCAGTGAGTTGGGCATTCACATTTTGCAGTAGTGGGTCAAGGCTGAAGTTGTATAATAGTGGGCTGAGGGGGTCCCCTTGTCGCAAGCCCCTTTGAGGGAGGACTACTTCCGTTAGGAAGCCAGGGCCACGCACTGCCATTGTTGCAGATTCTATGAGCAGCATTACTCAGTTGATGAAGCGAGGGGGTAGGCAGAATTGATGGAGGCAGGCCCTGAGGTATTCCCAGTTTTCTCTATCATAGGCCTTTTGTTGGTCCAAGAATACAAGTGCCCCAGAGGCTGTGGACTGACATACATTAGCCACAGAGTGCACGTTATCCCAAATCGACCTTCTGGGGATGAAACTGAATTGTTCTGGGGAGATGGTGGCAGATGCTACAGTCCCTAAGCGCGGTTAGCCATGATTTTTGTTAAAATTTTGGTGTCAGTGTTTGTTAGAGAAATGGGGCGCCAGTTGGCTAAGTCTAGCTTATCCCCTTTCTTGAAGAGTGTGACAGTGAAGGCCTCATGTCCTCCTGGTAGGAGGCGCGTTTCCATCAGGCTTTGGTTAAGTGAGGTGAGCAGCAGTAGGGATATATATTTAAAATATTTTTTGCAGAACTCATATGGAATGCCATCTGGGCCTGGGAATTTTCGGTTTGGTGCACCGTGAATGGCTGTCCATAATTCGTTCAGAGTAATCAGATTCATTATTTCCAGTTATCAGAAAATGGAGCGGATGTGGGCTCTGTCAAGAAATTCCGCCACTTTGGCTGGCTGAATTGGGTCAGAGTGGTACAACTTGGAGTAATACTGTTGCGTTTTGATTGCCACTTCAGCCAGTGTATCTGCAATGGAATTATCCAATCTTCGCACCTGTGTGCAGGCCACACTCTGGCGTGGTGCAAAATTTTTTTTAAAGAAATGTGCGGTGCACTTGTCATCTTTTGTGATGCGTGTGGCCCTGTACTGAACACAAACCCAATGTTTGTGTTGTCTTTTGAGTGCGTTGAGGTGGGCAGCTGCCTCCACCCACTTCTGTCCCCATGCAGAGCCGTATCCTGTATATGGGATGTTGGACTCCAAGTGTGCTAATTCTGCCAGAGCGTGCAAGATAACTGCTGATGTGGCTCGTGAGCGTCTGGAGGAGAGATGGCAGGAGTGGCGGATGGTGTCATCTTTGAAAGTTGCCCATGTGGAAATGGGGTCCGCACAAAATGGTGCAACAAACTTTTTCGCCATAGTTTCTTCTACCCACGTGGAAAATCCTGGTGACCTGAGCTCGGGGGGGCGGATTTTGTACCAATGTGGGGCCTTAGCAGCTGTGACAGGTAGGTGGTAGGTTAGCGAGACCAGTTGATGTTGGAGAATTACAATTTTGTTGTCTTGAAGTGGGAGATGTGGGGTTGGAATTTCGCCGGTGTTAGAATAATGTCAATGTGGGTCATGGACCTTAATTGGCCGTTGTGGACGTGGGGCTGTGTCATGTTTTTGAGCAGCATGGCATGCCATGGCAGCACATCCATTAATTTGAGGGTGGCCTTTAGAACGCGTAGTCCTATTTGACCCTGGGGGGCATGGGGTGAGGAAGGCCACCGGTCTGTTGGTGTGTTTAGCCAACAGTTCATGTCACTGACTATGAAGGAGTCTGTGGGTAGTGGGAGGGATTTGACCGATGAGAAAAAATCTAAATGCTCGCATGCACCATTTGGGGCATAGATGTTGACAATTGCGTGTGCTACATCAGCCCATGAGATGGTGACAACGAGGACTTGGCCATTGAGGAAGGTTTCTGATGATAAAAATTTGAAAAAATTATTTTTCAAATTAGCACCCCACAGTGCTCTGACCACAAGGATAGGGATGGGAGGAGCATTGTTTTCCAAGCTTCCTCAGAACCTTGTGGACAGTGGGACTCCTGGATGGCCAGGATATCCACAGGTAAATTGTGTTGTAAAAAACTCAGTTTCCTAGCCTGGGATGGGGAGGCCTTGAGTCCAGCGATATTCAACATCCCTATGGTGAAGGTTTCCCCATCGCACCTTAGGTTGAGGGGTGGGCCCCTGGGTCCACCATCCTCTTCTAGAATCCCGCGGGCCTTCACAGCGCGCGGGTGTTAGTAGTAATGCTATCAGAGTTTTTGTTGATTTTTGTGGAAAGAGTTGCATTGGCTTTAGCCTTCACTTTTGTTTTCCCAACATCAGATGAATTTTTTGCGGTGCGGGTGAGTTTGGTGCACCGTTGAGCAGGGCAAAATTTTTTTTTTCAGTTGGGATGGGTCCCAAGTCAGTTTCAAATGGAGCTTGGGTGCAACTATTGGGTGAGATCAAATCTCCCATCAGACCCTCAGATTGAGTGGCCCACTCGGCATAGGCTTCCCAATCTGATTGGTTGATGGATTCCCAAGTTGCTTCCACCATGAAGGTCTCCATGTCCTCCTGGCGTTGTGAGTGTGGGATAGCGGTGGTAGCTTTGGCCACTTCCTTGGCCGTGGCCCTATGGGCCTGCTTGGCCTTCTTCCGCTCTTGTGGGGAGATAGGCTTTACCAGTAGGTAGCAGCCTTGTGCTCCCCACAGGAAGGCCTCCTTGGTGCTTGTGGTTGGTTTGTAGTGCACCTCTCCAATGGCCATGGCTGCCAAGGGGTACTCTTGGAATGTGACGCCCTCCTTGATGGGGCACGCATGTGCCTTATGGCTGAATGTGTCACAGTGGGTGCAGATGGGGGCGCGCTGTCCACGGTTACCTGGAATGGGTGGGTGGTGTGCCCTGCGATGTCAATAAAGGTGGAGTGCGGGATCTGGGTTAGGTCCTTTGCGATCTCCTCAGATGGGGTCAGAACTGCGATGGCTTTGCCAGGTGCACAGGTGTGGCATCAGCGTGAAACGTTGCATTTCGAAATATTGTATTTCGCTGTATATGGCGAGACCATCTTTCAGGTGTTGCTCCAAAATGTCACGTTTTACTGTAGTAGACAAAAAGTCAAATGTGAGGAAAATTTGGTTCGATTTTATCCATCTGGTGCATTTAGTTTTGACGACCTGTTGCCCTTCGGGGAGGTTGACCACTAAGCGCACCGCTGCAGCCTCATCTGCTGCTATTTTGCTTTCAAAACCTAGGTCCAGCCAACCGTGCGACATGGAGTGAGATGCAACGTACACCGCAGTCGGGAAAATTTTGTGTACATCTTCACAAAATTTTTCCCATAGGGCCATTTTTTGGATGTCCAGATACACACGGACTCCGAATTCCACCGACGAAAGTGGCTGGGAATGTGGCGTATTGATGTACTGGTTGCATTGTGCTTGCCACGCGAGTATCTCTGGGGAAATTGTGACCGCCGGTTTTTTTAAATTTTTTTCTATTCCGCCAGATTCTCTGGGGCGTTTTTGAATGTTAGAGGCCGTGGGCCTTCCGCCTGCTCCTCTTGCTTTGCTTGCCCAACTGCTCCCAGACATGGGCGCAGACTAATCCCCTCTATGAGATTATCAAACTGGATTTAGTCTTGAATTGAATGGGTTGCAAAAGTGTTTGCAACGAGAAAGAAAAGTTGAACTGAGTGGTTATTGAATATTGTAAACTCAATAATATAACAAAGAAGGATTCTTACCCTCTTCTGCAGAATGATGATGCGTTAGACTGATTGGGCAGGGCAAACTATTTTTCCACCATGGATCTGATCTTGGGGTATTGGCAGATCAAATTGCCATTAACGGAACAGGAGAGATGTGTGATCATCACCTTGAGAGGATTGTTACAGCTGACACGCATGCCTTAAGGGTTGTATAATGCTCTGGATACGTTTCAGCGTGCCATGGATATGATTTTAGGTGATTTAAAGCTGTCCTGCGTCTTAGTTTACCTTGATGACATCAATGTGTTTTCACAGACATTTACAGAGCACCTAGACCACTTGGAGCAAGTGTTTCAGCGCCTCACCACCGCTAATATCAAAATTAAGCCTCGAAAGTGCCATTTCTTTAAGGAGCAATTAGAATACCTCAGGTTTGTCATGAATTCACATGGGCTTAAACTGCAGCCGGCTAAAGTGGAAGCAATAAGCAAGATGAATCGTCCAGTGAATAAGCGGGACATTAAAGTGTTTTTGGGAATGGTTGGGTATTAACAAATGTTCATTCACTTTTTTTTAGCTGCATTGGGGCCCCACTTTTCGAGTTATTAAAGAAAAATGCTTCTTTTGATTGGACAGAATGATGCCAGAACGCTTTCAATTTATTGCGTACCATGTTAGCAAGCGCACCCATTTTGCAATACCCCAACTTTGATAAGCCATTTATAGTACAAATGGATTCCTCGCTCTCTGCTATAGGGGTAGTATTATCTCAGAAGGACGATGATGGTGTGGAGCATCCTATTGCCTTCTGTAGTCAAAGTTTGAACTGTCACAAACAGAACTACACCATTACTGAGTGAGAATGTTTAGTGGTAATTTATGATTATAAACAGTTTTGAGTATATCTGCATGGTGTGAAATTCAAGTAGTGATGGATCACGCTTCCTTGCGCTGGTTACAGAATCTTCGCGAATCTGAGGGATGGCTCACACATTGGGCGTTGAAGCTGCAAGCATATAATTTTGAGATTTTGCATCGACAAGGAGCAAAACATTAAAATGCGGATTGTCTCTCTAGGCTTCTGACAGTCACAATCACAGCAGATCTAACTGACATAATGTATGAGAAGATGGTGGTAAATAAATACCAGGATGAGCTGTCGCATGTGATCAAGGTACTAGATGGACTTAGGGTGGATACCTTTCTATGCGAAGGAGAACTATATAAGCTGATTGGCGACCAGACGTTGAGTTTCCCTAAGCCTTCAGCCTGACCTGCAATAATTATGGATGCTTATCGGGCTGTAGTCCACAGAGTGTTGCAGAAAACACTGGAGATGTTGCAATCCCAATACTACTGGGAGAGCATGCATTATGACATATTGAAAACAATTAGTTGTTGTCATCAGTGTCAAGTAGAAAAACCTTTCCACAAGAAAACCACCTACCAACTAGTGAAACCCTGGTTTGCTTGGCACACCGTTTCCATTGATGTAGTGGGACCTCTGCCAAATAGTGCCAATTGATCCAAGTATATAATTGTTGCTATCAATCACTTGACCCAATTGGTGGAAGCCAGGGCTATTAGCGGCTTGGATGCAGTCATCACTTCCAAGTTCATTATGGAGTGCATTATACAGCGGCATGGCTGCCCACAGTTCATTCTGACAGACAACGGAACCAACTTCACTTCACATATTCTGCCAGAGTTAAATGGGTTGATGGCGATTCGTGGGGTTTTGACCACCCACTATAATCTGGAATCCAATGGGATGGTGGAGCGATTTAATGGAACCCTAGTGAACATACTCCGCAAATTGATAATGGATTGGCCCTCAGAATGGAGTGCCCTTCTACCTACTGCTGTGTTTACTTAAAATATCAGCTATCATTTGGCCACTAGTAAGAGCTCATTTCAACTGCTGTATGGTCGACATCCGGCTCAGCCTGCCTTGTTATATTCATGTGTAGGGACACTGGTAGGGTGAATCCTCAGCGATATCTGAATCAACTCATGAAACTTTGATCAAGTTGCAAATGGAAGCCTACTCCACCAGTATAGTGAAGAAAATCCGTGACCAGGCAGCTGACCATAAGCAACGGAGCAGTCTTACATTGTTTGCTGTAGGGGATTATATTTTATTCCAAAATCAGCATAGATTTGAACAAAAAATTAAGCTCTCCAACATTTAGGTCAACCCATTCAAGATTATTGAGAAGACTGGCACAGATGTCTACACAATTAAGGAACCTGCTGGGGGTCAGGTTATCAACTGAGTCCACGCAAAGTTCCTTTGAGCATACAAACAGTAGGAACCTATCATCCAGTCATGGAGGGGGTAATGTCACAATTCCAATATGACTGGATGATAAGCTCTAAGTCAATATGGCAGAGTGGATGAAATCCACTGGAATCGAACTGATACTGGGAATTTAAGCACTTTGAAATGAGGCATTTGGTGAATCATGAGGATTTATGCCGAGATTCAATACAAATGGGAGTAAGTCAAAAAGGAAAGTAGAATAGAAGAGTACCAAGCCAAGGATGCATCCAGCTGCAGAACCCAATTATAAAGAGTCTGATGGAAGTTAAAGGTCAAGGAGGTTTTTTTGAGAAAAGGAGCGCGCAGATAAGTCTGCAATTAAAATTATAATAAAGGTTAAAGTAAGGGGCGATAGCCCATACATATTTTATTAACTATTGATATAAATCGGTGATCCTCATATTATACAATTTTGGTTGCTCAGTGGCTCATACCCTGTGCAAAACCAAATCAGTGGAATTGAGCTCAAACGCTGAGAATTGACACCATGCTGTCAAAAAGTAAAGAACAATCCTTGGCAGCATTCTTTTTTTAGAACTAGTGGTGCCCAACCCAAAAGGAAGAGCCGCCACGCATCTTTACCTGCAAATGGGCCAAACAAAGGGATTATTTAAAATAATAGATCCTAATATGGCACCTCAGCTAACGGCGTAGGAAGCCATATCAGAAGGGGAGGAAGCTTTGGAGAAACTTTTGTCCAGCGCCTTCTTTAGCTGGTGGACCATGGCGGCCAGCATTAGGGTGGGAGCATCATCAACATGGGACATAAGGAGTTAAAGTTGTGGATTTTCTTCATTAATGAGGCCAGCAGTATCCATTGCCCCAATGTATTAGGTAAGTGGATTCTCAGCGAAAGTGTTGAGAGCTGGCACTCAAGTGAAAGACTTGATGCCCCAGCGGGTTTCAGGATAAGTGGGCTTAAAAGAGAAGTTTTTGCAATGTCAATGAAAGTGCGGCTCACACCAAAGTGAGCTCCTCAATTTCATATTTTGCATCTTCCTCAAAATCATGAGGGAAATTGGGGATAGGAATACCATAACCAAGAGTTTCATTGCCCCATGTAATTGCTGCTGGAGGAGGGTGTTGGCAGGAGCTGCAACAGCTTTTACTGCCATTTTGTTTATATTTTATATTTGGGATAAACGTTTTTAGGACAAAAATGGCAGGGGTGCGATTCAGGAGGATCAATGAAAAACTCCTCCAATGCAAAATCTGGTTTGCTGTTAAATGACCAGTCATTTTTGTCAATCCAATTGAGACACAAAAGGATTTGAGTTGGCTAATGCTGGCCCAGACACCGGAGATGGCAAGTTGGACACACCTGATTAGCCGCAAAATGTCAACCATGGCAGCCCAGCTGAAACTATTTCAGCCATTGGCTCAGGTTGGCATAATTAGACCAAATTTTTAAATTTTTAAAATTATGATTGGCTGCGGCTTTGGAAGCCATGACAGAATTTGCTGAGGTTGGGGGTGGGAGAATTGAGCCCCACTTGAAAAATTTGGGTGTGGCAGCAGCTGAGCTGATGTTGGAGGGGGGTGGAGTGGTGGACATAGCAGAGACGGAAACCATAGGGCACTTGTGCTTTGAGTGATCAAGCTCAATGCATAAGGGGCAAATGGTGCAGCCATTCACAATGCATGCCCAGAATGGGTGATCAGGGGCAGATTTGATCATAATGTGTGGAAGAATCATGAGATGGGTGTCACAATGGAATAGGCGGATTATTGCAAAGGCGCACAACCCTGCCAAAATGATCTGCTCCATTTGAAACCACAAATTGCAGCATGAGGTATGCACCTTAAACAGCCAAAACCTCCATGAGCTCATGGCAAAGGCACTTGGGGGAAAGGTGGGAGGGCAACCCAGTGAACTGGACCACCAAAGTGGCCTCGTCTGGGAGCCAGGTGCGAACAGTCAGAAGGGGAATTATTTTAAAAATTAATAACAGCTTAAATGCTGCCATTGCATCAGCCTCAGAATGGAAACTGAGGTCAAAAAACCCCTTAAAGGAGCGGAAATCTATGAAGCTGGTGGGTTTAAACATTGCTGTGGCCATCTCAATGATGGCTACACTTGCATATTAGAAAGGGTTCCCATATTCATCCCAGAGGCCAAGATGCAAATTGCTCCGTGGGAGCACCTAAGGGCTCTGGAGCACCTCCTGGAAACTTGCGAGATGGTGGGCCAAGTCCCAAGGGGGACATAACGCCTGGTAGCGTGGGGGGCTAGCAGAGCCAGCCCAGGAGCGCTTCAGCGGCAGCAAAATTATGCCAGATGGTGGCGTACCACCTTTTCAAGCTTGGGCAGCAGGCGTCAAAATCATTGTTATTCATAAGATTTTGGCTTGATTGAGCAGCAATTTTTTCTATTTTTCTAAAAATTCAAATTGGCTTCAATTTCAATATCAAAATAAAATATTTAATTCTGAGTAGCATTTTGATTCTTGCAAAATACTTAAAATTAATGATTGATTGCACACTCAGGGGCACCTCATTTTATTTAGGTATTTAAACACTGATCAATTAGACAATGGTTTAGCTTAAAATTCTGTCAAATTGGTACCATATTGACACAGAGGGTTTTCAGTAAGAGGATATGTGGCAAAAGCAGTAGATCATAAGTGTTGGGTTAGTTCATAGGATTGCTTATGCTCATAATGATATAATGCATTTCTGGATGAATGGATTAAAGAGCCCACTCAAAAATCATGGGCAGTAAAATGTGAAAGGCAGAATGTCTCACTAAATTAGTTTTAGAATGTTTTTAATGGTAAAATTGAGGCGGAATATGTGGCAAACTGGTTGAAAATGTCAAGCTTAGTAAAGAAAGTTAAGATAAAGGAATGAACCAGCAACAGGCTTTAGGGCTGTGCTGCTGCCATTAGGGAGGAGAATCTGGTAGTCCCAATTGGTGCGCTGTGCCTAGAGAATATTTGGCGTGTGATAATTGGCTTAGTCAAGTAGCTATTTTTACCACTAGTGGTGCCCAACCAAAAGGGGAGCCGACACACATCTTTATTGCAAATGGCCAAACAAAGTGATTATTAGATATAAAAAAATTCCTAATATGGAACCTCAGCTAACAGCCTAAGAGGCCATATCAGAAAGGGAGGAAGCTTTGGAGAAACTTTTGTCCAGCGCCTTCTTTAGCTGGTGGACCATGGCGGCCAGCATTGTGGTGGGAGCATCATCAACATGGTACATAAGGAGTTAAAGTTGTGGGTTTTCTTCATTAATGAGGCCAGCAGTGCCCATCGCCTCAACGTATTGATCAAGTTGATGCTCAGCAAAAGTAATGAGGGCTGGCACACAAGTGAAGGAATTGATGCGCTGGCAGGTTTAAGGTAAGCAGATTTAAAAAATGAGGTTTTTGCTACATTGATGCAAGTGCAGCTCACACTGAAATCAAGCTCCTCAATTTCATATTTAGCATCCTCCTCAAAATTATGTGGAAAATTTGGGATAGGGATGCCCTCAACAAAGGGCTCCATCACCGCATGAAGTTGCTGGCAGAGTAGGGTGTTGGCAGGAGATCTAGCGGCTTTGACTGCCATTTTATTTATATTTTTATAACTGGGATAACCATTTTGAGGTCTCATTAGGACTGCAATTTTGGAGGTTCAAACAAAAATTCCTCCAAAGCAAAATCCAGCTTGACATGGTACAGCCGTTCATCCTCATCAATCTATTTTAGAGCCTCAAATGGATTGGATTTGGCCAGCACTGGGCCAGCCACCAGAATTGGAGCAGTGGCCAAAGCTGATTGGCCATTTGCTGTCAACCACAGAAGCTCAGCTGAAAATGATTCAGCCTTTGACTCATGATTCTGTAATCTTGTTTATTTTGATTCAAATTTTTAAAAAATTTTGTTTTGATTGGCTGCCACTTTTGGAGCAGCACCAAATTGCCCTGAGGCTGGGGCAGGAGGATCGAGCCTCATTCAAAAAATGAGGTGAAACGGCAATGAGCCTGACGTCTGAGGAATGAATGGTAGAAGCAGCAGAAGAAGAAAGTGTGGGGCACTTGCACTTCAAGTGGTCAAGCTCAAAGCATAAGGGGAAAAGGACATAACTGTTTTTGACACGCACCTAGAACAAGTGATCAGGGGCGGATCTGATCACATTTTGGGGGGATTGTGAGATAGGTATCCTGATGAAATGCGAGGATCAACATGAAGGGGCAAGGCCTGGTCAGATGATCCGCCCCATTTTAAACCACAAATTACAACCCAGGGTCTGCGCTGTAAATGGCTAAACCCTCCATGAGCTCATGGTGGAGGCGTTCAGGGGAAAGATGGGAGGGCAACCCAGAAAACTGGACCACCAACGTGGCCTCATCTGGGAGCTGTATCAAATGATGAGAATAGGGATTTTTAAAAGATGATTTGCAGCTTGGCTGCTGCCACTGCATTGGCTTCTGAACGGAAGCTGAGATCAAAGTACCCCTTAAAGGGGTGGAAGTTAATAAAACTGGTGGGTTTAAAAACCGCTGCGGCCATCTCAATGATGACCACACTCACATATGGGAAGAGATTCCCATATTTGACATGGAGGCTGAAACGCAAATTGCTCTTTGGGAGCACCAAAAGGGCTCTGGAGCACTGCGATGGGAGCTTGCAATGTTTTGGGCCAAGTCCTGAAGAGGGACATAACGCCTGGCAGCAATGAGAGGGCTAGCAGAGCCAGCCTGGGCATGCTTAATGGTGGTTGAAACACACCAGCAGGTGGCGCACCACCGCCCCAAGCTGGGGGAGTGGGTGTTGAAACCATTGACATTTTTACATTTTTATTCTCATTTGAGCGGCCATTTTTTGTTTTTTATTAGATCCGAATTTGGCTTTGATTATAGCTATTGGAAGAAAATTAAAGATGTCAAGTAACTATTATGATTTAAGAAAGAGAAAATGTTAAAAACTTGAGCTTTGATGGCTCGCTTCTGGCCCTGGATTTCAACTTCACAGATTCGTGGATCCTTGTGTTTATTATTTGAATGAAATTGATAGACTGGGGCAATAATAGTATGAAGACTATTATTAGTGTTGATTGCCCAAAAGCCACGTTGAGAGTATTGTCCAACGCTATACAGGTGCTTTTTCGTCTTGAAGATGTTTTGGTACTGGTAGGGAACACTTTCCCTATTCTCCTCACACAGAGACAAGCGGAGACTTGTTAGTAACAACCTAAGGGATATCTGATCCTTGCACTCTTCTCTTAAGAGTAATATTAAAACAACCAATGTTTAAACAACTAAGTTAATATCAATTTTATTCTGCTTTTATCAGGGAATAATTTAGGGTTTTTATAGTTGGAATCGGCACACAACTTTTCAGCTGTTCGCTGAGAATTATTTGTGTTCCTATACTGGTTTGACCCTCAGTGTTAGGCACCAAATCTCGCCAGGTACCATTACCTTGGGTTTCTTAGGCAGCGTAATCCTCGGGTGTTCAGTGGACCAAACAATTGGTATTAGGTACATATAACCAATTGTTTTAGATGATGACGATTCTACTCTTCCTCCAGCATTCAAATGTTTTAGTAGTTTCCAATGACTCCAATCTGTTCCACTCTGAAAAATTCCCTATAATTCAACTATCAGGTGTTATTCCAATATTGAATTTTTCTTGATTTCTTTGGGGATAATTCCTAATAAAATTATCATCTGTCAGCGGCCTCAAATATCATTGCAGATAATGCCCACAATGTTACATTAGTCAGCGACCTCAAATATCATCAGGGATGATGCCCAATAATATTCTCATCAATAAGCCAATATTGCCAATCCTATACAATTATAACTTAATTATCAAATCCTATACTCGGTCAAAAGGTTAGATTTTGTGGTCATCTGCAGTTCTGACAGAAGATTTTTATAATACTATTTTAAAGATTAAAATAAATAAATTGATGTTGAGTTTAGATCAGAAAAGCTGGTGTTATGAGAGTCATTTTACTGAATGATTGGTTTGTGCTGCCTCTGAGATGGGTTGAGCGATCCAAGAATAAAACTGAGATCTGTTAAACTGTTCTGGAATGATCTAGCTAACTTAATCTATTCTGATCAAGAAGAGCTAAGTGTGATTTTGATCATTTTGGACTTTATTTTTTTCCAAAATTGTCATGGATGGGGTGGCTCCCAGGGCACTGCAAGAAGCCCCTGGACTGAAACACCTCCTGGAAAGTCCCTTCTATCATATCTGAAATGGAATAAGGGGGAAGAGTGGCTGAGAGGAAGGATTCTTGAGGAAGAAGGCATTACCTTTTTGCATATCCACTCTTGGTGTAACAGTTTTACTGACTTACTAAAGTCTGAAAATGGGCTTGAAGTTGTGAATTAGTGGAGAGATAAATAAAGTGAAAAGATGGAAGAAATTGTCTATTTTTTGGGTTAAAAAGCGTCAATATTTATAAGGGTACTGGGAACATGATTCCCGGGGACCTTTGTGCTCTTTACAATCAGGATCTTTCCCAGTCTTCTAGATCAGCTGCCTGGTGATGCCCTCATAATTCTGTAACGTCCTTGTGACTGCATAAGTGAGTGTCACACCTCTCAAGGTTTGGGAAGTGGGGATGAAATTCCCAAAGACTTTTCACTATTTTTTGAAGTTTGATGCTATCTGATTGGAGATCTTATCAGTGCCTTCTGGGGCTGATTCCATTCACAATGGCTTGAGAGTTGAGTTGTTGAGGCTCAATTCAGACATATGGATTCAGTTTGTCTATTATATTGAATCCCAACATCCACCACATGAGCCAAGTCACTTTTTTGAAATAAGGGGGTAACTGGATGCCTGGGACACCTCTTGCTTCTAAAGGCATGTTGCCATGGTCCAAGAAGAGGGGCTAGGCCTTGATTTACATATAGCGTCTTTTTTTAATCTACTTTATTTAAGAAGGAGTTGCTTCTGTTAGGATACTACTTATGCTATGAATGCCGCAGGTGGTTTCACGAGAGAAGTATGGGTAAATAGAGTATATTTATAATATATACTTTGGGAATGTTTAAAAAACTAGAGGCCATAACAAGGTAAAGGAAGTAAGACAGCAGAGTTTGTTAGGAAATGTCTAAAAAATCATGGAATTTTAAGCTAAGTAATAGTTCAGAACCTTCTCTAAAAGAAAATGGAAACCATATATACTATTTATGAATTATAGTTTAACTTTTGATTTTAAAGGTTGGAACTTGTTAAGGTCTAACATCACCATGTGTAAAGAAAAAGGTAAACTAATTTTTTTAATAAATGAGGTGAGGGACAAATGGCAAGCTATAGTCAGTTGAACACCATGATAATCTATAGATTACTAGAAATTTTTGGCCCAACAACTGACTTGAAAGCAAACATAATGTTAAACATTTGAAGTAAATTGTTGAAGCGATCATGTTAGTGCATAATCAAGTTTTGACGTAGATTTATACTTACCATTGATACTAAATAGATAGAAGATTCAACTAAACCATGGGTGAGACAATTCTTGTGTGTTTTTAACCCTTATGAGTGTTGTGAAATTCAATATAACTGGATGATAAGACTAAATTATTAATTGGCTATACATTGATTATCCACCAGGATTGAGAAAAAGTATTTAATAATTTAATAAAGATTGGCTATGTGTCAACAATAAGCAATATGACCTTAAAATCTGGGAAGACCTTCAAAACATCCAATAATGAGATGAGTATGACGGAAATTGGAGGAGCTGAATAGCTGAGCAGATACACCGGAAAGTGGCCAAAGGGATGAACTTAAGATGGGAAATGAAGGAGAAAAAAGGAGAGTTTTTTTGTTTAATAGCCATAGAGTAACTCTGGGCTAAAGATTCTGAAGGTTCTCCAATGATAAATTTTTTTAAATAATAAGGATTGTGGTTAGTGGAGCTCATTGTTTCCGTTTCATTAGTTTATTGTAATCTTCTTGGACATTGATCGTCGTATTGTTCTCACATTTTATCAGTGTATGTTAACTTCTATGCAACCTTTCAGCGGATTGTATTCTATTCTGCAAGATTTTAACAGTGGTGCTCACTACTGGGGGCTCACTGATTCAGCCACACAAGACTATTTATCTCTGTACCATGGCAGATCCCTCTAAAGCTGATGTTAAACCTTCTTCATCTATTAAGTTAGTGCAGTATGCTGAAATTGATTTTAATCTTGGACAAGCTGTGCCATACCAACAATGATTTACTCTGTAAGCGTAAAATCTTGGTGGATCAAATTGCAGCATTATCTAGTCAACTTTGTAACCTCTTTTTAAAACTGTTTGTTCCCAGGCAACTTTGGAACCTCAAACTGCAGAATAAGTTATTGGCAGACCTCCTCAGCAGCACGGTCAAATGGCTACATTACATTAAACATAAAATTATTGAACCTTCCTGCTGAAGTTCATAACGTGGACCCAACACCAGAAAGGAGGTGACAGCGAAGAACAGGTACGCTGTGATGAGGTAGAAACTGAGGGGGTTGCAGAGGAGATTTTGCTGATCAAGAAAGCAGTGAGAGTCAATTTTCCCATAATAGTATCTCTGATGGTGATTCCGCCTTATCAGAAGGAGTTCCTCTCGTGTTAGCGGTGTTGCTAGCTGCAGAAGCCTATGTTGCACCCAATCCTGTGGACAAGCTGAGTTCCACCCTTCCTTCTTGTAAAACTGTGGAGATTTCACTAGTACACAGGTTTGCTTAACTGCTGACTCTGAAAATTAATATGGACTTGCTAATTGTATGAAGACAACTAGCTTAGCTGATCTTTAAATAATGGGTATATTTGGCCCTACTCTGGCGGATAAGTTTATGATAAATGACTTTGGCCTCACTCTGGCAATATATAAAAGTTCAGGTGACTTCAACCTCACTCTAGCGATGACAATTAGACAAGAAATCTCTTCAACAAGAAGCAGACAAACTACAATATATAATAAAATATAAGATATAGTTCTAAGGTATATCTTAGTCTAAGGTGTTTACTAATGATTTTCAGGGAATATTTATTGATGAAAGTATTGTAGGACATGTGTTAGGGGTAAATGTGGTAACCATAATGGTCTCAGCATGCCTAGTTGTCAAAAAGGGATATGAAAAAAGTTTAGGAAAGACTCCAGCTGATTTTCATGAGGAATAGCATATTTAAATAGCCATTCATATCAGCCCACACATTGTCTACTTAACCTGACGGTTTTCTTTTTTTTTTTAGTACTAGATGGTCCCAACCCAAGGGGGGATTAACCTTAAGGTTTTCCACAAGTAATTTCTCATTTCAATCTGACTAAATCACATCCATATTTTAGCAACAATCCACAACAAGAAAGTCATAATTATTATTGGATACAATACTCTGAAAATTAAAATTAACCATTTAGTCAGTTATTATTACCAAAAAGAAAACATAATTAAATTGACATCAAAAAGCTTAATCAATAAGCCAAACTAAATATATGAACCAATATTTAAATAAAATTAGAGCTTAAATAATCCTAAGATGGATAATGTGGTCATATAAAATTCCCACACGTCCCCCCACTTGACCTGATTATCAGTTAAAAGTGTCCTCTTTCAATACTTCCCAGTACAATTGAGTCTTGGTTAGTTAGTCCAAAACAAATGCCTCCATTTTCTAAAAAATTTCACAAACCACCCAAAGAGGTATCCTTTCTGGTCTCCCAGAACTTGAGCCTCAAGTTAACCTGATTCAGTGAACTACTCCTTTGTTTTTCTTGTAACGGTACTTATCCCTAAAGTTGGAACTGGGCTTGCTGTTTTTTCAATTAATTCTTGCTGTTGCTTCCACATTCTCCTGCTGTCATGCTCAATTTTAAGTGTTACAAGATTTGGCTTTATCTTTATCAGGTCTAGCAATAGCCCTCAAGCCCAATAAGTGATTCTTCCCAATCTGGGTCATTTGAACCTCATTGAGTCAAATCTTCTCCGAGTTTCTGTTCCAAATTGGGAAGTTTTATCAACCAATATTCTTGTAAACTGAATTGGCAATTGGCAATAATGAGATTCTTAATCTTCCAAATTAAGAGCTCCAGGGGAGATTGGCCAAAGCCTTGGTTCTTCTTTGCTTCCTGTGACCCCAATTACTTACTCAACAAAGATACTGCGGTTTTATGCGCTCCACTTTGCATGAAAATTAATTTGCATATGGGCTTCCCCACTCCCCACATCATTAAACTTCCACCAATCCTTCCCTTTCTGCTTCCAGGAGGCCTGCAGCCGCCGCCTCCAAGATGAAGTTTGTTACCTTCATGATTTTTTCAGATGGGACTATCTGGTGGTATCTTCCCCTAATGGCAATAATTGATGGTATGGTTTGACAGCCACCCACGCATCTCCTATGTTTTTTGTTCTCTCATATAGCGAGTGTACTTGCCAAAGCTCATTGTCAAGCACTCTGGACACAGCTTCTGGTGCCTTTGCCAAATTGAGATTACGCAGACTTATTTGCTAATTGCATTTTATTAAAACTATGTTTCCCTCACAATCTGAGGTTCCCCATCTTGCTAATTTGGACACCTAATCAAACTCCCAATCGTACAAATTCTCAGAATTCCCCTTGGGTCCAAAAACATGTTTTCATCTTTCTCTAGTCCTTGCTAGTATTAGATCCCAGATCAACTTCAGCGGCCTCTTTCACAATAATGTTTTTTAACCTCCCTCCCCCAGAGACAACAAAAAAGAATTTGCAATTTGCAACCTGAGGTTTAAAATAAAATAACATTGCATAACTTTTTCATAATTATGTAAAATTTTTTAAGGATTTTAAAATTATAAATTTTAAATTTTAAAATTTATTCAAGGTAAGCTGGCCAGGGGACGGACATTACCAAAAAAACCAAATAAGTGAACCAAAAACATGAATCAAACGCCCTAAAAGATTGGCGAGGCAACAAAACAAAAAATAAAACAACCTACCAGGTGTAGTAGCGGTGGACCACTTATCCCACCATGTTGGAGGGGGAGGGGGGATCAGGCAAATTATCAATTTCATCTTCACCATTGAATAGGCGGATCAAAGCTGAGAGCAAGGGGGTTGGGGCATCCGCAGGATGTAGGTTGAGGTGAAAAAGATAAGTGTTAAACTTGTTATTGACAATTTGGGCCTGGAGCAAAGACTACAGGAGTTCAGCAACATGGTGTTCAGCTTGTATGCATGCGTTGGGAAGCAGGGCGAATTTCATGATAATAGCTCTGGTTATACATATGGTGGGGGAAAATTTGCCAGTGCTGCAACATGCTTGACAGTGGAGTTGGCAGTTTTGTTAATTTCTCAATTTCCACTTTTGCATCCTCAGGGAAGTAAGGAGGGAAACGGGTGATGTGAAGCCCTTTCATAAATTCCATGACAGAAAGTGCCACGGCATTGAAGAGATGGCGATTATTAGTTGAGGCCATCGTGGCCTCAGCAAGCTGATAGTCACTCAAAAATGGGGTATCAGTGGGTTTGGGGACATAATTCTTGGGTGGGAATAGGGCATCAAAATCTGAAGGTAGATACGGTTATAAATTAATCAGAAAGCCTGGTAGGGGCAATCTCCCCAGATTAATTTAATTCATCCAATAAGTCCCAGGAATTTTGGTTGAGTGTGATTGAGTCAGAGATATGTGGCTGTTGTTGGGTAAGTTTTGGGGTGGGAAATCGTTTGGTTTAAATTGGGTCCAAACCTGTTCCTGATTGGATAGATTGTGGGTAATTTGGCCAGCTTGGGCTTTGGTTGCAAAGGTTTGCTAGTTTTTTAAGCGTTCAGCTGGAGGGGGTGGGGCAGCCTTAAATCCACACTCAAACTCTGTTTGTGTGCCCTCACAGGTGGGCATAGTGGCTTCCACATTTTTTGAACTGTGGCAACAGGCCTTTTTGGAATGGTCCAACTCATGGAAAAGAGGGCAAACTGCGTGACCATTGTTGATGCAAGCCTAAAAGAAGTGATCCGGTGTGGATGGAATATAGGCACGTGGTGGGATGTTCAGGGCTATGGTTGGTTGGTGGGGTGTAATGGTGGCCATTGCCTAAGGTGCCAGTAGTCACTCAGCACTGCTTGGGACAAGGAAGTAAAGGATGGGGTCTGTGCCATATTTGGACAGCCATATCATCAATTCTTTATAGAGTGTGGGGGAAGGTGCGAGAAAAGGTTTGCAAAATCACTACAGATGTGGTATCATATGGTAGCCATGTATGGGTGGTGGTAATGGGTGTGTTTTTATATATTAAGGGCGTAGCTGCTGCCACGGCTGCATCCTCTTTGGTGGAAAGCCCTATATCAAAATAGCTCTTGTAAGGGAAGAAGTTGTTAAACCCAGCAGGCTCAAAAGTGGCTGTTGCCAGCTCAATTATTTCTTTGTTGGCATATGGAAAGAGATGTCCATACTTGACATGGAGGCAATAGCAAATATTGGATCAGGGTAGGGCTAAGGGGTGGGGGCAGGTTGGGTGGACTCACGCTAGGTGGTATAATAAGTCCCTTGGAGGGACAAACTAGCCCAATGTATTAGGTGGGCTGGATGATCCAGTCTGCATGCGTTTGCCTGCTGGGCGGTAAATGCTATCAGGTGGAGCACCTCTGCCCCACACTGGGGCAGCAGGTGGTGGATCCGCAGACATAAACAAAAAACTTATGTGGTTAGGTGGTGATGGAAAATTAACAGTTACTTTTAATCAAAATTACTTGTAAGTGATTATATTAAAATTTTTTTTCATACTTTATTATATATAGTTTCCCTATATTTTTAATCTTTTATACCTAATTTCTATATTTTTAATCTCTTTATATTTCTTATTTTCTTTTTTAAGTATTTCCATTTTTAAGGAATTTGATGTGTACTCTATTAATCAAATGACCATCAGAAACATTCTTGATCATGTAAGCTCCTGTGCTGTTTTTGTAATAACCACAAATAGTACCAACCATAACACATCTAGCTTATTATGATGATCTAACCCATGTGTATCACAATAGGTTACACGTTCACCAACGGTAAATTCCCTAAGGGCAGATTTACTCTTGTCATTAGTCTCTTTAGCTTGAATTCTTCTTTTAATTGTCATATTGTAAGCTTAAGATTGAAGATGCACTATTATGTTCGCTAGCTGATATAGGTATTTATCAGCGCTCATTCCCAGAGTTGACTTCACTGCTGAGTAGATGTTTGGATGCAATGCTGCCCTATGACTATACAAAAACTCATACAGCATTTTTCCTGTCACTGAATGGAAAATGATGTTGTACACAAAGGTCACTGGACTTGGATAAGACTCCTAAGACAACGCCTTACCCAAGATCAGATTACTTAGCATAGTGTCAAGTGTCCCATTGACTTGTTCAACAACTCCTTTCATTTCAGGTCAATAGGATGCAGATGCCACCCCTTTGATCCCTATCAATTCATTCAGGTGGGGAATTATGATAGGGGTGAAATTTGTCCCGTTATTGCTCAGCAACACTTAAAGACACCCGTTCAATATATCACCTGCTCCAGGATTAATTTGGCAGTACTCAGGAAATTAGCTCAAATTAATTCTTGGGTTTTGACTCACCTCATAAGGTGGTCAATTGTTACTATGATGTATCATACTCCACCCATACTCACACTTAATGGTCCCATACCATCAATTGAGACCATGTATCACGAAAATCTTGGCTTCACTAATTAGTAACTCATCACCTTTATATGTGGCTTGTGGAGCTGACACTCCAAGCAACAGGTGATATAATTGGCAACATTGTAATTTAAGGGACTCCCAATAGTATTATTGCCTAATTTGTTCAAGCATCTTCTTTAACCCTTTATGACTGAAAACCTTTTGGGCAGCCTGAATTATCTCTGTGCATTCTGATGGTTTCAGAAACAAAAGCCTCATCTCATCCGTTATTTTGAATAATTGACTATTGATGGATTCTGTTTTCTCTATTGCCTTTTTCAAGCGCTACTCAGAAAGTGCCACAAAGTTGGGGGTAATTCCTAAACAGATTGGATCATGCTGTCAGTGCAACTTTCCACTTCAATAGATACTGATTCATCCTTGAATAAATTTGCTTTGTACTACTCCCATGAGAAAGTAGACCTAGAGTCTTTGAGGTCATCCGATCATCTAGTGCTTTTTCCTCCCAAGCCAAGCGTTTTTGGTCGTTTTTCCAAAGTTGACAATTTTTATTTATTTTTCCTTGTAAAGTCGCTTTCAAGGTTTTTGACTTCTTTCTGCAGTGTGGCCTCTTGTTTTTAAATATTTTAAAATAATTGTATAGCTCATAATTCTCCTTTTCATATTTGAACATTTCATCATTTAATTTAATGACTTTGAGCTTTAACAGATATAATTTGAATTGAGTTTTCAATTCTAAAGTGATTTTATTGGCAATTTCTAATTTCATGTGAAGCTTATTTATTTTTCTCTCATCTCCTCACTAAGTCTTTTAAATTTTCGCTTATCTTTGACGTTATTCTTAATTTTCTGTCTTACCTTGATCAAATTGAGCATAACTATGTGGGTTTTGGTACTGGCGGCGACCATTGGCTTAGTTGAACCCAAGCTCAAATCAAATTGGCAATATTTATAAAGCCAATTGGCAGCGTTTGTCCACATCATGCTTCCATTGATGATCAAACTCAAGGTGTAGTCAATTTATTTGACTATCCCTTGAAGTTTTGTATTTAGCTCAGCCACTAAATCCTTAATTTGTTGTTCTACTTCTGAACACACTGAAATGCGGAGTCCAAGCTGGCGCAGATCTGTTTAAGCTGGTGTCTAGTAGTCACATCAACGCCTGCTGTTGTAGACTGTTTTTTGAGTGTATGTGATTAGATTGGTGATCACCGCCTGCTGTTAAACTTGGATGGCTCTCATGTTTTGGGTAATTGGCTGCACATACTACATAACATAATCACCAATGTTACCAATACTTTGCAGATATCCCACTAAGTTGAAGTGTTCATATAAAGGAAATTTCAAAATTTCATCTTCGCTCTTCCTGATTTGTCATATGGTTAAATAATTTACAGCTTTGATCAAGAGTATCAGTCAGTAAAATTTGAAATCATCTCGTCAGTATATCACTAATCCTGGGTAAATTTTCTTGAATTTGCTCCAAAGGTGATTTATATATTGTCACGGAATTCTCATTCACTCCAATTGTCAATATGTAGTTATATTGTGGATCCACCAGCATACCCACCTCTAATTGGATATTTCCTTAATGGGCTACTGACGTACCCGCTTCCTTGTTTCTTGGTGCTCAATATTACTTACATTATTTACTGGTATTATATATTGGATTATCTTTATTCAACCCCTGTAGTGAGCAGCATGTGTAAAAACTGTGGGGCTTTCAATGATGCACAGGTTCACTAACTGCAGAATCTGAAAATAAATATGGACTTTCTAATTGTATAAAGACAACTAGCTTAGTTGAGCTTTGAATAATGGGTAGATTTGGCCCTACTCTGGCGGATAAGATCCTGATAAGTGACTTTGGCCTCACTCTGGCGTTGACACTTAGGCAAAGCTCTTTTAACAAAAAGAAGATGAACTACAAGATATATAACATAAAAAATACAGGTCTAAGGTATATCACCATCTAAGGTGTATAATATTAATGAAATTAGGGAATACCTATAGGTGAAAGTAATGTAGGACATGTGTTAAGGGTAATTGTGGTAACCATGATGGTCTCAGCATGCCTAGCTGTCAAAAAGGGATATGGTTTAAAGTATAGGAAAGACTCCAGCTGATTTTCATGAGGAATAGCATATTTAGATAACCATTCATATCAGCCCACACGTTGTCTAGTTAACCTGATGATTTTCCACAAGTAATTGCTCATTTCACTCCGACTTAATCATATCCATATTTTAGCAACAAACCACAACAAGAAAGTCATAATTATCATTGGATACAATCCTCTGAAAATTAAAATTAACCATTTAGTCAGTTACTATTACCAATTAGAAAACATAATTAAATTGATATCAAAAAGCTTAATCAATAAGATAAATTAAATATATGAACCAATATTTAAATAAAATTAGAGCTTAGATTATCCTAAGATGGAGAATGTGGTCATATAAAAATCTCCACACTTCTACATCCTCCCCTTATTGCAGGTCAAGTTATTTATGAAGAAGTGCCCTAGCTCGCCCTGAGAGCTCATAGCTTTGAGTAGAATGTGGTTGTATGCATAAATAAATTACCCTACTCAATTGGGATGGGAACAAGCATGGGTCCTTCAAACGTTTTATTTTGCTATGGAGGGAGCTTTGGACAGGTGTAAGGCACAGTTAACGATTTTTATTTTGATGTTGAGAGCACTGACCAGGTCATGTGCTACCTGAAGGACATCTCAATTACCTATCTAGAAGTCTAGGAGATGTTGTTGCGCTTGTTTGGGGGGTAGAGAAATTGTCTTAATGGAATTTTAATTTCCTGAAAATTGGGTTTCAGCAGAATGAAACTTTGGTGGAATTTTCTGATTAAATTACTTCAGAAGTGCACGTTTTAGTTCGAACAAAAACATTAACTGAGGCTAATGTTGAAATTGCAATAACTGCGGCATTAAAACCACACCATGGGCTTTTCAAAATGGTGGCTCCAATTCTGCAAGGGGATATCTCCTTAATTTTTTACCTGCACCTACTAGCCGTCACATTAAGTCCACATAATTCAGAGCGGAAGCCTTTAGTGACTGCCTCTGGTACCCCTTATTTAAGCAGCCCATAAGGGTCAACTTTTACTCCATTGTCTAATCCTTGACCGTCATATATTTTTCATGTTGTTCTCGCCATCTTATATCCCTCATCCAAATTATAATCCCTCACCTAACCATATCCTGAACCTTTTAATGACCTATGGAAAAAGATTCTTTGGAGTGAAATGTTATGCACGTGGTTGCCTCGTTCATATCATATTAAAAATCACTGGTAACTTAAAAGTCCAAGCTGTACAGCTGGACCAGTATGAGCAGGGAAAAAACAAGCGGAATAGAGATGGGGCCCTCTACTTTTGCTGTTTCAACTTAAAGTGTCCCATCTGAACCCAATGAGCTGCTTCACGTTGGGGGTTGCAACCCCACTGACGTTCTGTTATATCAACAACCTGCTGATGATGTACATGTTCTGACCTTCTCATAAGCCAAAGAGGAGTAGTGGAGGAGGGCCACCATGGGATTCCAAAGCCCTATGATTGCCAAATATTGGTGCAAAACTTGTCAGATGAACCCAGTTCTTCCTCTGACGTGACATCATTGAAAGGGGTGAACGTTGCCGTCCCTGTAGAAGCAATCATTGAGGGAACCTCTAGGTCAGAGTGGGTATTATGCAGTTCTTTGAAAAGAAGGATTCCCTGGATGTTCAAGTATTAAAATATCAAAGTTCATCCCATTCTGAGTGTACATATTGAAATATTTTTGTAGAGAAAAAAGTTTGTTTGGCTATAAACATGGGTGCGCCAGTTAACATTTTGTCAATCAAGTTGGTAGCTAAGTTATTATTGAAATCTGTTGTGGAGCACCAGATGGTATATGGGACTGCTTATGGAATGCACTGCCTTGTAAAGGGTTTATAGTGTATTGCCCCTAAAGTTCAGGTCTATTTCTGTCTCTGCTCTGGCTATTGTGTTTCTGAAGCACAATTATGATATGCTGATAGAATTAGCCTTCATGCAGCACTTTAAGTCAGTACTAGATATGGCGGAGAAGATTTTTGAGATCCTGGTAAAGCGCATCCCAGTTTTTAACCTCAAGCGGGGGGCCAAAGGATTCCACTTGTGCTGGGCAAGTTAATATTGCATACAGTGATGGATTAATCCCACTCTCTACCAGCGCTTGAAAAATAAAACTAGGGTTCTCATTCATTAAAGATATGAGTATCAGGGGTTACCGCTACAATCAGACGCCGCTGTAACATTTTCTTCTGGCCACAAAATTATCATGGGGACAGAGCTTTAAGTTAAGATATCCAAAGGGCTTTATGGAGAGTTCCTGGGGCCCTATCAGCAATCTTGCCTCAAACCCCACATGGCTGCGGGCATCATATTAACTGGACATTTTGTTGAACTTTATATAAATGACCACATTTCCATCTCAGTGTAGATTAAGCTCTAATTTATTCTAATTTTGGTACAATTAATTTTAGATCATAAATCAAGATTTTCAAATGAGTTAGCTAACAATTTAGTGTTCAGTGATGATTGCCAACTGACTGATTACTCACAATAAACCAAAGGATAAAAATCCAATTATTGATTTTGATTCTTGTTTCATTGAGTATCATCCCCAACAATGGTAACAAGCATAGCGATGAGGGCTTGATAGTCAATAGTCGGATTACTATAAATAATCATTCAAGAACAGGCGCTGAACAATTAAGGTCGTTTTTCTGAAGCTACTGAGCGTTTTTATGCTTGCTCTGGTGGTAGTTTATAGATGTAACCCAGCAATGTAGTCAATATACAATTAGTATCTGGTTCCTAACACTAATAGACGGCTGCAAGACCATGGAGGTTACTCTACAAGGGTACTAGATAAGGCGATGGAACCCACTAGGTTCAGAAGTTAATCTCAAGGTTAAAGTTTATGGAGGATACTTAATTAATCATCAGTGATCCAGCTGGAAAATTGTGCAGAATTTACCCTATAAAAACCTTTATTATTCTTTAGTAAAGAGAATGATTGAACTTGTAAATATTTTTATAATTTGACTTTCAAATTGAAGAGTTGGATGGAATAAAATTCCCTAGTTGTTTTCTCAAGTTATAATTTACCATAGTGTGGTTAAAGCCACTTACACTGAAGACTCAACTTACTAGTTGTCGCCATACAACTAGTGTCCTTATTTTACAACAAGTCCAAACCTGTGCAGTAATCTACCCAAAAGTTTACACTAGGTGCTCACTACAAGGGGTAGTTGAGTCTAGTTGAAGAATAAAATCATGTCCTCCCTTAAGGGTGAGATCCAGAAGCTATGGAAGGAGCTGGATAGTGTGAACCAGACCACCCTAATGTCAGCAGCTCAAGACAATCTAACTAAGTGGAGGATCATATTGCTAAGGTGGAAGAAGAAGCCAACCTTGTCAGGAAATTCAAAATTGAATTATCTGAAAAAAACCTTATAATTATAGCAAAGATTTACCGAATTTAAGAATTTAATCTGTTTAAAGTTGCATTTAAGCAGAATCTGAAAAAATTGGGTATTATGATAGAAGCATGGCCCCCTGAGACAAGTACAAGTGATGTAAAAACATTAATGTACTTGTGTTTATTTGGGAACTGAAATTGGGGATCAGGACCTATATGAAGATAAAAGAAAATTAGGAGCATTCAGCCCACCCAAAATATTCCAAGCGCTTATTCCGCCATTTCAGCAATGACCTCAACAACACACCAACTGGCACCAGAATGGCTAGCAGCCCTGCTCATCCTGAAAACGAGCCTGTGGAAACTGAAAAGTTTTGGGCTACCTAAAATTGCCAATATTACTTCAGGATTATGCCCTGGATTTCTCAGACTCTTTGAAATAACCATGTTTGGATGCAGCAATCACTAAAAACACTTTTTTTATTGTCAATTGCTTAGAAACTGCTTGTCTTAATTTGATATTATCCCATTTGAGGGGGTAGATTTGGTCATATAATGAGGCAAAAAATGCGATTATGGAGGAATGCAGTTTTTGAACAGATGGTTAACTGAAAGCAAGAGTTCATGGGAAAACAATTTCAAAAAGATGAAGCCGTGGGAGAATTTGGTGATCATTTCAATGAAAAGGCGCAGTTTCTGATGGGAATTAAAACATGAGCTATTTTGACGCTTGCATTATGATGAAAGAAGTGTTATGACCTTATCAGGATCTACATCAATTTAAGACATCAGCATTCACCAACAATAATACCTCCTCTCAAATGGTGGAGCACCTGAAAGCGTCAGTTTCAACTTTTGATACACCAAATAAAAGTTTTAAACAACAACCTTTTAAAACAAATTTGGCAAAAAACCTGAACCAAAAAATTTTATTAATCAAATGGGGGAAACATGATGGACCAAAATGGCCTAGAAATAAGCCGTGCCTCCGAAGTAACCAATGCAGAATATGGGACTTTATGATGCTCAGTTCTGGAGCAAGAAAACAAAGGAGTAGGTGAATCTTGCCCTGTGTAAAGAAAAAGATTTAATGAGGAGTTGGGAAAAGGACCTGCAGTCTAGATGAGGAACAATCTAGATCTACAGGTTGCCCAGTTTCACCAGATAAGCTCCTGGAAATTGACATCTCTGACCTGTTCACTGATTAACCTTTTTACAATACTTTCCATCATGACATAATTTCTAATGTTAATATTATAAGCAAAAGCAAAATTTATTGATCCCAAAATTATATCAGAAGTTGCTTAACCATATGCTTGCCATTTATTGGCGTAGGAATCTAGCTCTGTTATGCTTGCTTGGTGTTATGCCGCTGGATCTCACGAAAGATTTAATAAATAAAATACAAATAAATAAAAAATTGGTTTTTTATGATTTTCTTAGTAGAAGCATTGGGGTCAAAATGAGAAGAGATCCCTTTCTGACTTTCAACAATTTATATTTATACTAACCTACCAGATCGTGGAGGAAAGTTACGTAAATTTTGGGAAATGGACGTTGAGGTTTTGGGGCAGAATATACCCATGTGGCAGGGTTTTGATGTACCCCAACCAATCACCGCTTGAGAAATTTTTCTCACCTCAGGAGCCTGCCGCCATACCTATAAAAGGGGGTGGCTCCACACAGGTGTGGTGAAGGACTCAGTGCTGGTTGGGGAAGTACCTTATGATGGTTTTCCCTGAGTCTGTTGTGCAATCAGTGAAATCTGATCATTAGATTTTATTAAATGTGCCCATGCAGGTTTCAAAATGGTGTTACCCCAATTTATTGGGTTCCACCAAGAATCAGCCAGGGTCTTTTGGCTGTTCTTATCGACATTTCCATTAAATTGGCTCATAAGGGCATTGGGGAATCACAAATGGCTGAAATTTCCCTTTTTTGGCGAAACTCAACCTAAAACATTCTTATTTTCGAGCTTCAAAGGTAAATGTCCAACATCACCCCCTCAAGAATGTTGGGGGGCAAGTAGGGCCAGAGGAAACGGCCATGTACATGATTAATGGTAATACCAGTAGCTAGGTTTTTGATAGAGTAATCATTTCCTCTCTTGTAGATAATGGTGAAAGGACCCTCCCAAATTGTTCCAAGCTTGCCGCTTCTAGGAGTGATGCAGTTATGGTAGTACAACACTATGTTGGATAATTGGAAGTTAGCTAGGGGGTTCAGAACTCATTTGCAGCCTGCCCTTCTTTGGTTACTGTTTTTTGCTAAATTGGTCATAGCTTTGGATTAAAGTTGAATTATGAGTTGAGCCAATCTTCTCATAACTTTATCTGGTTCCTCAAATATAGAAGAGAATACATCCTTAGCTAAGAGAGAAGGTATGCCTGGTTTCCGCCCATACAAAACACGTAATGGAGGCATTTTCAAAATCCGGTGATAGCTAATCTGGTATGCCATAAGAGCACTAGGTAAATATTGATCCCATTGAAGATGATCAGATGCGGCCAGTTTTCAAAGAATGGAAACCAAGGTTCCATTTGCTCTTTCCACAGTCCCATTTGTGGATGGGTTATATGGAGGCAAGAAGAATTGTTGTGCTCCCATGGAAGTAGCCAGAATTTTGACTACTCTGGAGGTGAAGTTCTTGACATTATCGCAGAGTAAGTCTTGGGTTAACTGTGACAAGTGAAGATGTGTTGATGTAAAAAGGTGGCGGTGGCATTAGCTGTTTGAGCAGGAAGAGCCATGGCTTCAACCCACTTAGTGAGGTGTTCAATAGATACTAGGATATATCTGTGCTCACTAGTAGACTGAGGAAGGAGACCTATAACATCTAAGCTGATGGTGTGGAACAGTTGTTGCGGGGTAGTTGGTTGATATTGGTATCTAGACTTGAAGCAAGATTGCTTCTTACAAGTAAGGCAGGCTTCCAGAATATTAACGATAGATTCCATCATTCCATCCCAGTAAAACCGATCCTTAATCCATTCATAGGTTTTCCTTGCCCCTCTATGACCTAGGGTAGTATATGTTTCTAGGATAGCTGGTACGCGATTCCGAGGGTCAAAGGTAGGGTAGCCATTTTGTCCCCATCTGCTTATACAACTTCCCATCTTCAATTTTAGTGTTATGGGAGTGCTGGGCTAACATCTTTTGAACAGGCTCATCCTCATCCTCCCATTCACTGGGGGTCATTAAAATATCATGTATCCTCTCTGCCTCACTATTATCCAAGTGAAGGACTGGTAGCTGAGTCAACCCATCAACATTCAAATGACAGGTTCCAGCACGGTGTTTGATCTTCATATCATAAGGCTGGAGCTTTAGAGCCCAGCGAGCTAGCCGACCAGTAGGATCTTTTATATTCTGTAACCACTTTAGAGATACGTGGTCAGTAACTACAGTGAAGATGGTTCCATAGAGAAAAGGGCGATAGTGCTTTACAGCCAACAGAACAGCAAGGCACTCCTTCTCAGTTACACTGTAGTTTCATTCCACTTTTGACAGCATCTTACTGAAATATGATACAGAATGATCTACACCGTGTTCATCTAGTTGGGCTAAGATGGCCCCAATGGCATAGTCCGAGGCGTCAGTGAATAAGATGAAAGGTTTATTATAATAAGAGTGCCACAGGATAGGACGTTGTTGTAATAGCTGTTTCATCGTCTCAAAAGCGGCCTTTTGCTCAGAACCCCAATAGAAAAGGGTATTATTCGTTAATAGACAGACAAGGGGCTCACTGAGTTGGGCAAACTTAGGGATGAACTGATGGTAATACCCCAACATCCCTAGAAATACCTGGATATACCTTAGATTTCTGGGCCGGCATCTTTGAGATGGCTTCGACCTTGTCCTGCATGGGCTGAATACCTTCTTGTAAAATGGAGTGGCCGAGTAAAAATCAATTTTTTTGGAAGAAAGTACACTTTGAGGGCTTTAACTTTATATTAGACTGACGTAACCGTTGGAACACCTCCTTCAAGTGATCAAGATGTTCGTTGAAGGTTTTAGAGAACACCATGATGTCATCAAGATAGATGATGACACATTGTTAACTTGAGGCCCTGCAAGATGTGATCCATCGCATGATGGAAAGAGGCAGGTGCGTTGCACAACCCTTGGGGTAATCGTGTGGAATGGAAAAGACCTTCACTACAAATAAGAGCACATTTCTCCTGATCTTGAGGAGAAAAGTCCATTTGTCAATAGCCTCTGGCCAAGTCCATAGCGGAGAAGAAGTTAAAGTCAGAGAAGTTGGGCCAGGGCATCATTAATGCGAGGATAGGATAGCTATCCTTCTTAGTGAGGCTATTCTACCCATAGTAATCCATGACTATACAATGACCTCCATTTTTCTTTTTAATTAGTAAGAGAGGTGAAGACCAAGGACTTTGAGAAAAAACTAGTAACCACGCATCTAATAACTGCTGGAGCTCCGTCCTCATTTGTTGCTCCTCCACTTTTGAATTGTAGTAGGGTTTGGACCTAATAGGCCGGGCATCACCCACATCAATGGAGTGGCACCAGCCCTTCATGTGGCCATAGTTGGTATCCAATTAGGAGAAGATGTCACTATATTCATCCAGCAAGGTATGAACTTTCTCCAACTCCTATGGGGTTAGCTTATCTGAAATATGAACGTTGGGCAAAGTACACACCATGTTATCCATGGTTAAGCCCAAATCTGACATAGAGCCAACGGAGTGGATATGTTCAATGTCCTCTACTGGGAGTAGGAAACCTCTGCCAATATCCTGGTGTTTCCATATGATCATATTTTTCCGGTGAGGCTTCCTAGAAGAAGGGTAATAGGCCTCTGATAGGCTAGGTATAATATTTCAGGAAAAACACGAGGCTCCAAGGGGCTAACACCATCAATACTTACAAGGTGCAATAAACAATGATGTGGTATTTGTAGTGTGATTTTAGTGTCAATCACTCTTTGTTCCCCAGGCTTAATCAAGACCTCATCTGCCGCATAAATTGGTATACCATCCTCAGCATCCACTGAATCAGATATTTTTTTATTGCGACCAAAAGTGGTATATGGAAAGGTTATAGTTGAAAAAGGATATTCGACCAGTCAATAGTATTCATGCTTTCTGGGTTCTTTATTGAATAAGAATAAAGGTACTTTGTAGTTGAGTAACAAAAGGACCCCTTGCTTAAGGGTAATTATTCCTTCATACTCAATCATAAACTGAGTGCCAATAAGCATATCATATGCATTAATGTCCAAAGCCACAGCAGGGGCAGATAGGATAAGCTTCCCAATTCGAATGGGAAGGGAAGAGTATGCCCCAATAGCACGGGTATTGTTGGGGCCAGCGGTTCCAAAAACTTTCGTGTACTCCAAGTCAGGCGCTAGATTTATTTTCTTGATAAGCTTAGTGGAGATCACGTTGACTGGCGAGCCAGTGTCTGGGATGGCCAATATTCAGACCTTTTGAATGACCACTTCAACCTTAGTGAGAGTTCCTCCAAATTTAGGTGGCAAAGCTAAGACTTCCTTGAGCTGAAAGGTGGAGGTTAGCTTGTTAGAGGTCTCAGGGTATTTATCTATGGTGGATTTTATGGGATGAACCCGCTGAAGAGGGCGTATCAAGCCAGCTAAGAATTGGTCACCATCATTGGCAGTGTCAATAACTTTTGGACACCCTAGAATTTGGCTGAGGTAAGTTTCTCAGGTATGGTAGACTCATCTAAACCTCCAGCGCTCAAATGATCAGGCACTTCTACTTCCGCAAGGGCTCCCAATATTTAATAACCAAAGTCATTGTAATCCCCCTCAGATTCCTCCTCAAGGGTATTCTTTACAACGGGCAAGGCCGCAATGGAGGTAGGGGGACAATCACAGAAGATTGGGTAGCCGTAGAGCGCGCATTTTCCAGCTTGTCTGGAAGGGAAAGCACAGAGGCGTTAGTGCGCTGGTGTAGTATATGGTTGTTACAACCTTACAGGGCTTTGAATCATTAAAAGGAGTGATAACCTTTTCAAGTCGCACGGAGGGAGCAGGTTTAGTAGGGAAGATAGGCACAGTTGTTCTCACTCCCAATTGATCAACAGGCGAATACTCCTTGATGGTTAAATCCAAAGTTGGCTTCAACTTCAGGTGGTGTGGCACATACATGGAATTCAGCCACATCTAACAAAGCATCCTTAATGTCATAGATATTCGTAAAATATCGTTTCTTTGAGATGATATGACGTACTAGAGAGGGCTGAGAGGCTAGCCCAGTTAACAGGGCGGCAATAGTATCATCAAGGGTAAGCATGTTTGAGGTATACAACTTTTGTGCAGCAAGGTAAAAGCGTTCAGCAAAGGCATTTGTTGATTCACCTTCATACATGCTAAGGCGCATAAAAGCCTGTTTTCCATGTGTAGACTTTGCTTTGATCCAAATTCAGCTAGAAAAACCTCCTTCACCTCTGGCCAGGTGTACCCAGGGTTCAGGTTGGGTACTTTCATCTCTTGTGCTACTCGGCTTAGACAAGGAAGGATGTGACGAACTTTTTACTTGTCCAAGGCACCATCCATAGAAGCTTCATATACGTACAGGAAGGTAGCAATGCTCCCTTCACCGGGGTTGAACTTGTCTTTAATAGGAATTCTTAAGGGCGATGTTCAAGCTCCTCAAGGCGAGACAAAGTGCTTGTTAGTTGCTTCTCAAGAGCAACTAGTTTTGTTGTACAGGGATCCCCTGTAGTGAGCACCATTGTGTAGAAATCCAGCTCTTTTATGCTCGCTTGGTGCTACGCCACTGGATCTCACAAAGGATTTAATAAAATAAAATATAAATAATAAAAAATATGGTTTTCTATAACTTTTCAATAGAAGCGCAGGGTCCAAACAGATTTGATCCCTTTCCGACTTTCAATGAATAAAATTTATACTATTTTTCGATAATTGGAGGGATTAAGGGATAGTTTTGGAATAGCTTTGGAGCTTTCCAATTTAGTTAATATGGGTGATAATCCTATCAGATCGTGAAGGAAAGTTAGGTAAATTTTGGGAAATGGACGTTGGGGTTTGGGGCAGAATATAACCATGTGGCAGGGTTTTGATGATCCCCAACCAATCACCACATAAAAATTTTTCTCACCTTGGGGGCCTGCCACTATGCCTATAGAAGGGGTGGCCCCCACGCAGGTGTGGTGAAGGACTCAGTGCTGGTTGGGAAAGTACCTTCCGCTGGGTTTCCCGGAGTCCATTGTGAAATCAGTGAAATCCAATCATTTGATTTTATTAAATGTGCCCGTGCAGGTTTTAACTGGTGTTACCCCAATTTACGGGTTCCACCAAGAATTGGCTGAGGGCTTTTTGTGTTCTCATCAACATTTTCATTATATTGGCTCATAATGGCATCATGGAAATGCAAATGGCTGACATTTCCCTTTTTTGTAAAAACTCAACCTAAAACATTCTTATTTTTGAGCTGTAAAGGTAAATGTCTAACAATTGAAAAAGGCTTAAAACGCTGACAGTATGGATGTATTGTTAAAAATGAACTATAAGATGTTAACGTTTTGATTCATTTTCTACTATCAAGAAAACATCTCATGATATATCCACTCAATTTATTCAAACTCTGGATTTAGCAGCTGATGTCACTATACATTCATTAAATAATATATCACAATACTCTAAGTGTACTTATGCTGACATTTTTGATTAACTGAGCAGAAGTAAGGTTCATTATTGATAGTGGCGCTTCAATCTTTATCTTTTCTGTAAAACTGATAAAACGTCTTGAAATTTCTCTGATATAGCACATCAAAAATCAGTATGGGAAAGCTAGGACTAATCCTACTACTTCCTTTGGGGCTTATAGTGCTATACCCCTTCGTTTAGCTCTCAAGTCATGTCTGAGCCAGCAATAGTATTACCTAGTCAGAATTATGATATTATTATCAGCACTATTTCATGAAAAAGTATAGTAAAGTGAAACTTTGAGGAGAATACTTTGATAATTTTGGGGTCAGACAATGCCATTTATTTACCATCAAAAAATATGCTTCCTTAATAGGAAAAATAAATTTATAAATGTGGTGTATAAAGATAACATCATTCCAGTTGGTTATAAATTAGTTGGAAAGAAGATCCAGTGCTACGGACCATCTAGTACTAAAAAAAAGATCCAGTGCTACTAAAACGTGTGAGTGAAAATTGAGAGATTTAATAAGAAAGGAAAAGGAATTGACCATTCTTCTTTGGATGAAGAAAGTAGTCAATGCTATACTTATGCTAGAAATCCTGGGGCAACTATATGTCAATATTAAGGCTCCTTGGCATAAACTAAGAATTGAAGCTTGGGTAGCTCCAGGGATCCTAGGTCCTGACATAGGGAAATTTGTATTTATTAGCCAGTCTGGGAAAAATGCAAACCTTAATCAAGTAAATTCAAATAATTGCATTTGGCCAGAGAATCCCTATAACAGGCTCCATTCTTTCCATAAAATTTGGGGGTTTAAATGAAATAAGATTCTAAGAAAATACTGAAAGTATCCATATGTTTAAATTTTTAAATTTTATTACGGGGAAGGCCAACCATGGGATGGACACTTCCAAATATGACTCAGACGAGACAAAACTTAGTACCAGGGGAGACACCCCAGAGAAGCGATGCTATCTCTTGTTGCCAGCGGGAACGCCACTTATGGGAAGGGGGAGGGAACGTGTGTAGGGGACATAGCCACTATTGAGCACGTGTGGAGGAAGGGGTCTGATTTGATGAACCAGACTGGGAACCAGGAGGAGACCAGCTGTCAGTGACGCGGTGGGAGATATCCAAACATCCACGCTTGAAAGTGATCCACCAAATGAGACCGGAATCTGTGGACAGCTTCAGGGAGGGTGGGGATGGATCCAGCGATGGCATCCAAGACAATCGTGTGGATAGTCCACATGGCGATTGCAACCACCAGAGCACGGAGGGAGGGTGGGAGGGGGAGGCCATTGATGAAGCAAACATATCTCTTGACAGACTGAAGGGATGTGTTTGATCCTGTCCTAGCAGACGTTGGACTTCGCGCCATATTACTTTAGAGGTGGGGCACTTCTCCAGGCGGTGAAACAGCGTTCCATACTGGCCACACACGACACAGGATGAGTGTAAAGCATTAGAGCGCTCATGTGTCGATACACCCGCCTCAGGCAGCGCCACACATGGGAGCGGACTTGAGGCTGCAACAGAGGATGGTGTGCGTATTTCCATATAGTCTTTTGGGTCTCAGTGGAATAAGGGATGTCCATCATGTCCAGGTAGTCCACCCTGGATAGGAATTGGGTTCGAATGGGGATCATGCCATCATGGATGGGTAGCCCCTGTACCTCTTGTGTGAACTGAGGAGAGGGGCGGCCTATTCAGGTTGTATGTCCACTAATACGAATTCTCCACTCTGCGCTTTGCATGGAGAGTAGGATTCGTTTGTAGTGGGTTTTGGTCCCGTGAGGACCTGTGGCTGATGTGTGTGATGCGAGGTATTTCATCAGGGAGTGGGGGTTTGATGGATTGTTGAGGCCCAAGGCTCGGGAGAAGTTGGAGCAGGCCGCGCGGGACCTGTGTTGGGATGGGAGTGTAGGAGCAGTGACGGCCGCAATCCAGGTGCCCATGATCTTGGCGGCATGGGCTTTGAAGTCAAGTAGGCCCATGCCACCATGATGATGAGGGCCAAACATGACCTCTAGCCATACTGGTGGAGGGCGGCCTGACCAAAGCCAACCTTGTAGCAAAGCATACAGGGATTTGAAGAAGCTTGGGGAGAAGGGGATGGCGTGGGCTCTGAACCAGACTTTGGATAGGAGCATAGAGTTGGCAAGAACAACCCTGCCAGTGAGGGTAGTAGGGTGGGCTCTAAGAGAGGCGATTCGCTTCGTCACGTTGTCCAGTATATGGCACTCCACTACTGCTGACGCGTATCCACCTGCCTCCAACCACACGCCCAGATGGCGTACCGGTCCTATGGTAGGTCGTGGCACAAAGGGGAGCACCAGTGGAGCGGTGTGTTTTGAGTTAGTAAGGCGTGGACGTGGGCGAGCAGATGGGCCGGGTTGGGAACTACTTGCTGGGGCCCAGCAGTTCTGAAACCGACCAAGGAGGATGATTTCAGCTTTGGAGGCGTTCAGTGCCGCGTTGCTTACCCGGGAATATTCCTGGATGAGGGCTTCAAGCGCGCGTGCATCGTTGTTATTAGACACCCCCACCACGCAATCATCTGCAAATGCCATCATCTTGACTGGGGTTTGGCCTGGCACATGGACCCCAGTGAGTTGGGCATTCACATTTCGCAGTAGTGGGTCAAGGCTGAAGTTGTATAAGAGTGGACTCAGGGGGTCCCCTTTTCGCAGGCCCCTTTGAGGACGGACTACTTCTGTTAGGAAACCTGGGCCGCGCACTGCCATTGTTGCAGATTCCGTGAGCAGCATCACCCAGGTAATGAAGCGGGGAGGTAGGCGGAATTGTTGGAGGCAGGCCCTAAGGTATTCCCAGTTTACTCTATCATAGGCCTTTTGTTGGTCCAAGAATACAAGTGCCCCAGAGGCTGTGGACTGACACACATTAGCCACAGAGTGCACGTTATCCCAAATCGACCTTCTGGGGATGAAACCAAATTGTTCTGGGGAGATGGTGGCAGATGCTGCAGTCCGTAAACGGTTAGCCATGATTTTGGTTAAAATTTTGGTGTCTGTGTTTGTTAGAGAAATGGGGTGCCAGTTGGCTAAGTCTAGCTTATCCCCTTTCTCGAAGAGTGTGACCATAAAGGCCTCATGTCCTCCTGGTAGGAGGCGCGTTTCCAACAGGCTTTGGTTGAGTGAGGCTAGCAGCAATGGGGATATATATTTAAAATATTTTTTGTAAACTCATATGGAATGCCATCTGGGCCTGGGCATTTTTGGTTTGGCGCACCGCGAATGGTAGTCCATAATTCGTTCAGAGTAATTAAATTCATTATTTCTGGGTATCGGAAAATGGTGCAGATATGAGCTCAGTCAAGAAATTCCACCATTTCGGCTGGCTGAATTGGTTCAGCTCAGTAAAACTCAGAGTAATATCTTTGCATTTCGATTGCCACTTCAGCCAGTGTGTCCACAATAGTATTATCCAATCTTTACACCTGTGTGCAGGCCACACTCTGGCATGGTGCAAAATTTTTTTTGAAGAAGTATGCGGTGCACTTGTCGCCTTTAGTGATGTGTGTGGCCCTGCATTGGACACAAACCTGATGTTTGTGTTGCCTTTCAAGTGCGTTGAGGTGGGCGGCTGCCTCCGCCCACTTCTGGCCCCATGCAGGGCTATATCCTGAGGCTGGAATGTTGGATACCAAGTGGGCCAATTCTGCCAGCGCGCGCAATATAACCACCGATGTGGCTCGTGAGCATCTGGATGAGAGATGGCGATAGTGGCGGATGGTGTCTTCTTTGAAAGTTGCCCATGTGGAAATGGGGTCCACACAAAACGGTGCAACAAACGATTTTGCCAAAGTTGCCTCTTCCACCCATGTGGAAAATCCTGGTGACGCGAGCTCTGGGGGAGGATTTTGCACCAATGTGAGGCCTTTGCAACTGTGACAGGTAAGTGGTATGTTATCGAGACCAGTCAGTGGTCAGAGAATTCCATTTTCGTTGTTTTGAAGTGGGAGATGTGGGGTTGGAATTTCGCCAGCGCTAGAATAAGGTTGATGCGGGTCATGGACCTTAATTGGCTGTTGTGGATGTGGGGACGCATCATGTTTTCAAGCAGTGGGGCATGTCACGGCAGCACATCTATTAACCCAAGGGTGGCTTTTAGAACGCATAGTTCTACATGACCCTGTGGGGCGTGGGGTGAGGGTGGCCACTGGTCCGTTGGTGAGGTTAGCCAACAGTTCATGTCACCAATTAGGAAAGAATTGGGGGGTAGCAGGAGGGATTTGACCAATGAGAAAAATTCCTGACGCTCTTGTGCACCGTTTGGGGCATAAATGCTGACGATTGTGTGTGCAACATCGGCCCATGAGAAGGTGACAATGAGCACTCGGTCATTTAGGAATGTTTCTGAAGATGTAAATTTGAAAAAATTGTTTTTCTGAATTAGCACCCCACAGTGCTTTGACCAAAAGGATAGGGATGGTAGGAGCATTGTTTTCCAAGCTTTCTCAGAACCTCGTGGACAGTGGGTATCCTGGATGGCCAGGATTTCCACAGGTAAATTGTTTTGTAAAAAACTCAGTTTCCTAGCCTGGGACGGGGAGGCCTTGAGTCCGGCGATATTCAGCGTCCCTAGAGTGAAGGTTTCCCCCATCGCACCTTAGGTGCAAGGGGGTGGGCCCCCAGGCCCACCAGCCTCTTCCAGGTCCCCTTGGGCTTTCACAGCAGCGTGGGTATTAGCAGCAATGCTATCGGGGTTTTTGTTAATTTTTGCAGAAAGAGTCGCGTTGGCTTTGGCCTTCGCTTTTTGTTTTCCCAACGTCGGACAAATTTTTTGCGGTGCGGATAAGTTCAGTGCACCGTCAGGTGGGGCAAAAAAAATTTTTTTGGTTGAGATAGGTCCCAAGTCAGTTTCGACCAGGGCTTGGGTGCAGCGATTGGGTGAGATCAAATCTCCCATTGGATCCTCAGATTGAGTGGCCCTTTCAGCATGGGCCTCCCAATCTGATTGGGTGATGGATTCCCAAGTTGCTTCCACCGCAAAGGTCTCCATGTCCTCCTGGCGTTGTGAGTGTGGGATGGTGGTGGTGACCTTGGCTGCTTCCTTGGCCGCGGTCCTATGGGCCTGCTTGGCCTTCTTCCACTCCTGCAGGGTGATGGGCTTTACCAATAGGTAGCAGCCTTGTGCTCCCCATGGGAAAGCCTCCTTGGTGCTTGCAGTTGGTTCGTAGTGCGCCTCTCTGCTGGCCATGGCCGCTGAGGGGTGCTCTTGGAATGTGACGCCCTCTTTTATGGGGCATGCATGTGCCTTATGGCCAAACGCGTCACAGTGGGTGAAAATGAGGGGCGCGCTGTCCATGGTTACCCAGAATAGGTGGGTGGTGTGCCCTGCGATGTCAATAAAGGTGGAGTGCAGGATCTGGGTTAGGTCCTTCGCAATCTTTTCAGTTGGGATCAGAACTATGATGGCTTTGCCAGTGCACAGGTGTGGAATCAGCGTGAAACATTGCATTTCAAAAGATTGTATTTTGCCATATATGGTGAGACCATCTTTCAGGTGTTGCTCCAAAATGTCACGTTTTACTGTAGTAGGCAAAAAGTCAAACGTGAGGAAAATTTGGTTTGATTTTATCCAACTGGTGCATTTAGTTTCAATGACCCGTTGCCCTTCGGGGAGGTCGACCACTTTGTGCACCGCTGCAGCCTCATCTGCTGCTATTTTGCTTTCAAAACCTAGGTCTAGCCAACCGCGTGACATGGAGTGAGGTGCAACGTACACCACGGTCAGGAAAATTTTGTGTACATCTTCACAAAATTTTTCCCATAGGGCCATTTTTGGATGTCCAGATACACACGGACTCCAAATTTCACTGACGAAAGTGGCTGGGAATGTGGCGTGTTGATGTACTGGTTGCATCATGCTTGCCACGCGAGTATCTCCGGGGAAATTGTGACCGCCAGTTTTTTTAGATTTTTTCTATTCCGCCAGATTCTCCGGGGCGTTTTTGAACGTTAGAGGCTGTGGGCCTTCCGCCTGCTCCTCTTGCCTTGCTTGCCCAACTGCTCCCAGACATGGGCGCAGACTAATCCCCTCTATTAGATTATCAAACTAGATTTAGTCTCGAATTGAATGGGTTGCAAAAGTGTTTGCAACGAGAAAGAAAAGTTAAAGTATCCATATGTTAATCTGTGAAAACAATCAACTGGTTCAACATAAGATAAACAAAATAAAGTATTAGCTTTATTTGAACATTACCAAATTATTTTTGAGCAAAGTGATTATAATTTAGGGCTTGCAGAAATTGTATTACATTGATTTGACGCCAGAGAAGCCACCCTGATTAGAAAAAGCCTATTAGGAGGTCCAGAGAAACTGAGGCAGTAGTTTCCAAATAATTAGAAAAGTTGTTGGAGCATGGATTGCTCATGCCTTTGGCCAGTCTGTGGGATAGCCCAATATTGATTTTCAAAAAGGAGGATGTATTGAACAGGGTTTTAATTGACTATTTCCATCTTGTAAAATTACAAAAAAGATTTTATCCCTTGCCAAGAATCAATGATGCATTGGATCAGTTAGGCGGGGCAAAATTTCTTTTAGCGATGGACCTCATCTCAGGATATTGGCATATTGATATGCCACCTGAGGACCAGTAGAAGTGTGCCATAATAACGGCACAGGGGCTTTACCAACCTACAAGGATGCCCCAAGACTTTTGTAACGCCCCTGCAGCTTTTTAATAGGCTATGGATAATATCTTGTCTGACCCCAAGTTATCCTGCGTTTTAGTCTATTTAGACAACATCAAAATTATTTAGTGAATGTTCATGGATCACTTGCAACACTTAGAGAAAGTATTCAAGAAAATTTTCTCCATAAATCTCAAAATGAGCCCATAATGTCACTTCTTCAAGTAGGAGTTATATGTTTTTGGCTTAGTTATATATACAGATAGATTGCAACCTCAAGCAGAGTGTTGAAGCTATTGAGTAGATGTCATCACTGAAGAGCGTTTGCAATGTCCAAGTCTTTTTTGTGAGGGTCAGTTATTATTTACAACTAATTAAGGACTTTGCAAAAATAGCAGACTCATTTTTTTATCTTCTCAAGTATCTTAAAATAGTTTGAATGTAATGGGATAGCACAAGGCGCATATAATGAATTATGGCATATTTGACGCTGAGCCCAATACTTAAATATGAATTTTAATCAGACGTTTATTATACAGTTGAATGCATCTCTTACAGTTATAGGTGCTTTACTTAGTCAAGTTGGCAAACAAGATGAAGAGCACCCAGTGGCTTATGTCAGCTGTACCTTAACAATGGCCATAAGGAGCAATATAGTAAATGAGCGTAAATTTCTTACAGTTATCTACGTTTGCAAGAAATCCATGTTTATATTCATGAGATACATTAAAAGGTTGTAAAAACCATGCATCTCTCCGTTGGTTGCATAACTTAAGAGAGCCTGAGGGGAAACTAGCACTATGGGCCTTAAAATTGCAGGCCTATGGCTATGAATTAGAACATTGTGCTGTAGTAAAAACTAAAAATTATGGTGGATTATCCAGACTTCCAGTAACTCTTACAATACAAGATCATGCGGATGACTTAATTAATAAAATGCTGAAAGGAAAACTGGAAGACGAGTCACCAGAAGCTCAAATCATACTATGAAAAGCCATGGAGGGAGTGGAACTAAAGAATGGTCAATAATTAAACTAGTGAATTATAAGAGGCTTCTGTTCCCAAAACTATCCAAAAAAATAGAAGTAATCCACGCTGCTCACAAAGTCATCAGCCATGGTGTCCTCAATAAACTTTAGAGCACGTTTGGCAATAATTTTAATAATAGTCATTGAACTATGATGTGGCTGAATTCATTTCTTGTTTCTTGGAATGTCAACTCCATAAGCCACTCAAAAATGTGGCTGGATACTGGTTAGCGTGATCAGGGTTTCCTGGAAATACAATGTCCATCAATGGTATGGGACTTTTACAGTGCAAGCACCAGAGAAATTCAATATATCATTGTCACTTAGATCACCTTACAATATGGGCCAAACTAAAGCTATGGTTTGAATTGATGCAATGAATACTGTGAGGTTTATTCTATCTCAAGTGATATATTTCCATGGCTGCCCTCAGGTGATCCTGAGTGATAATGATACGAACTTTACCTCCTTTGTCATACCCAATTGAATATACTGATGCATCAAAGGTGTTGTAATTCAACCATATCACCCAGAGACAAATGTACTGGTAGTTGTATATTGGCCTTGAAAGATGCTCGCATGGTGCTTGATCTACCAAAGTCCAGTAATAGGAGATTTATACCATTTATATAATATAAATACTTAAACTAAAAACCTTAAAAAGTTGGGTTTAATAAGTTTTTTATTAAGTAAAGCGGGGGATAAGATAAAAACTGAACCATTTTGATATTTTCCCAATCAGTATATAATATGAATTGAGAGTCAAAGGGAATTCAATGCAAGTTGGAATGGTTTGTTACATTCTGAATTAGGAAATATTACGATTTAACCTATAGAAGCTTGCAAAACTCACTTCACTTAGGATAAACAATGAATGGGGAATTATTTTGGAGGTAAGACACAACCGTGGGGTAATGACTTGGTATTTGAGCCAATCCCCTTTCACAAAAAACATTGCACCATGGGGACCCTGGCCACGCCTATAAAAGGGGGTGGTCCCCGTGTAGGTGTTTGACTTGAACTGGTAGGGGCTGGGAGAGATCCATCCTATGGACGCCCTCAGAATCTGCTGCAAAGTTGGAGTAATTAAACTACTAAAATTCATGTTAATTTCCCGTGAGTATTAGAACTAGTATTACCATATTTGTAAGTTCCAACGAGAATGGGCAGGGTCTTTTAGCCAATCAAATTACTATTATTATTAATTTCGATCTTATCATTATCACAGACTTGTAAATGTCTGAAATTCCTCTTTTCAGTCGAGTTTTTCCCACAACATTCGTTTTCTGAAGCCTTGGAGGCAAATGTCCAACATCACCCCCCTTAAGAATGTTGGGGGAGAATAAGGATGAAGGAAGCGGCTTTGAAATTGCCAGGCAAACAGCAAGTTAGAATTAGACTGACCTGCCAGCCTGAGTGCTGAAGCACCAAATAGCAAACCAGAATGCCTGAGGTACCGCTGCAGGTACGTCAGTTATAAAACTTTGAATGAGTTCTGCCAATAATTGTGTATGAGCCTAATCGCTTATAGACACCTAGTAAAATACTTGATGAACACGGTCTTTACCCCTGAGGGTGTTGGACTACCAGCGAAAAGGCGGTTTGTTCTTCAACATAAAAAACTGAAAATAGGGAAAGGATTTTTTATTAAAAATAAAGAATAAAATTTACCAACAATTATCTCAGTGCAAGGCAACTGATTAAATAGTGTTCAATTGTATTGAGTCCAAAAGCAGGAATTGGGTCCCTAAAATTCACCTAACCTGGTGAATTTTTTGGGGAATGGGGCAGATAATCTCAATTGGAACTGACATTGAAGAATTTGGCAGCAGTCTGAGTCACTGTCAGTTCGACCTCAAATGCCTGAACTGAGGCTCAACTGCATTTTCATCAGATGGCGTGATGGCGTCTAGCCTGATGAGCAACGGGAAATCCCCAGGGTCACCCCACGTAGAGGCGGTCCCAATTGGTTGGAAATGGGTTCAGGATGCCCAACCTTCCCATGCCCAGTTGCTGGGCCATTCGTTTGGTCAAATGAGTCACATCAGCTGAAACTTCCAATTTGCTGGATAGGGGTTTCAGACTGTTGGTGATATTTTCTGAAGATACCAACTGCACATTGGGGATCATGCCCAATGATTTTGAGAGGGGGTTAGCATCAGCGATCATATTGGAGACTAAGTCAAAATTGTCGGTGCTTCCAGCTAATAATTTGACATTTGTCCCTTTTTGAGTATGCATCTTCCGATTGTCTGGCTTTGATCCCATTGGTCTTGGACCCTTCAAATTTGATTTGGTGATCCCGGTGCAGATTTCCTTTATCTGGCCAACAAGTTTGGCCAAGGCGAGTGAGGGTACTGGGGGAGGAATCCGAAGAGGGAGTGCTGTTACCCAGCGCTCATCTGCCACATGGGCGAGGTCGCCCTGGGTGATGAGGGGTACAGCTGCCCTCTTTGGCCCTTTTTATTAGGAAACAGGAAGAACGCCCAATCTATGCACAGGGGACGTTCCCCAGGACTTACATTACCCTTCCCTTTTTCCAAAGGAAGGGCGCCACCGCCAGGAAACTGCATGAGTGCCACATTTTTATGAGCCTTGGGCAGTTTGATCGCCATTACAGTTGCAACTTTTTTTTGGGGGGGGGGGACAGGGAGTGTTGGGTGGGACTCATGGAACG